>LT669791.1:26747036-26946694 GCA_900128785.1 Arabis alpina
CACATCTCTCTTCATCCCGACCCAATGATAATACCGTTTCAGATCCCGATACATCTTAGTCGCTCCCGGATGAATCGAGAACTTACTCGCATGAGCTTCTCTCAGAATTTCCTGCCTCAAGTCCTCATCCTTAGGAACACAGACTCGTCCATGCACTAAGATAGTCCCGTTAGCAGAAACCTGATATTCGGAACCAGTAGCCTTGGAGAGATCTAACAACACTGGATCCTGCTCCTGAGCTACTCGGATCCTGCTCAAAAGATCCGCCTGATCTGCCGCCGCTAACCCCAACGGTTCCTCTGAAGTAACACATAACCTCAAAGTACTAAGCACACTCACCAGATTCTCCACATCCCGCTCCTGAGATGAATCATACCTCCTCCGACCAAGAGCATCTGCTACAGTGTTAGCCTTACCAGGATGGTAAACCATGTCCAAGTCGTAATCAGCCAACAACTCCGACCATCGCCTCTGTCGTACATTTAAATTCTGCTGAGTAAAAATGTACTTCAGATTATGATGATCAGTGAACACCTGAACTCTGCCACCATACAAGTAAGACCTCCAGATTTTCAACGCGAAGACCACTGCCGCCAACTCTAAGTCATGAACAGGATAATTGCCCTCATGCTTCCTCAACTGCCTTGAAGCATAAGCAATCACCTTACCCTGCTGCATCAGCACACAACCCAAGCCAACTCCCGAAGCATCTGTGTACACCACATAAGGCTCACCCGGTTCAGGCAACGCCAATACTGGTGTACTAGTCAACATCGTCTTCAGCTTCGTGAAACTCAACTCACAATCCGCCGACCACACAAAAGGAACATCCTTTCCCGTCAGCTTCGTCATGGACTGAGCCATACTCGCAAAACCCTTGACGAATCTCCGATAATAGCCTGCCAACCCAAGAAAACTCCTGATCTCAGTTGCATTCCTCGGTCTAGGCCAATCTCGGATAGACTGAATCTTCGCCGGATCCACAGAAACTCCTTCTGCAGAAACGATGTGACCCAAAAATCCCATCTCTCTCTGCCAGAAACTGCACTTACTCAACTTCGCAAACAGCTTCTGTTCCCGCAACTTCTCCAGAACTTTCCGCAAATGAACCTCATGTTCCTCCAGACTCTTCGAATACACCAAAATATCATCGATGAAAATGATTACGAACTCATCCAGATACTCCTGGAAAACTCCGTTCATCAACCTCATAAACGCCGCATGTGCATTCGTTAACCCGAATGGCATCACTACAAACTCAAAATGCCCATACCGAGTCCTGAAAGCCGTCTTCCGAACATCTTCTTCGTCGATCGGAATCTGGTGGTAACCGGATGCCAAGTCAATCTTGGAAAACCAAGTAGCCCCTCTCAACTGATCTAACAACTCATCAATTCTCGGAAGAGGATACTTGTTCTTCACAGTGACTCGGTTAAGACCTCGATAATCGATGCACAACCGGAAACTACCATCTTTCTTCTTTACAAACAACACCGGTGCTCCCCACGGTGAAGTACTTGGTCGAATAAACCCCTTCTCCAATAAGTCCTCCAACTGCTTCTTCAATTCCGCTAACTCTGTTGGAGCCATTCGGTAAGGCGCCTTAGACAACGGCGTCGTTCCGGGTTCTAACTCAATCGTGAAAGGATCCGACCGAGATGGCGGCAATCCCTGCAACGACTGAAAGACATCCTCAAAATCCCGAGCGACCCGAATATCTCTCACAGCAACCCCACCGACCGCCTCCGGCATTACTATCGTGGCCAAGTAAGCCTCGCAACCCCTCTCAATCATTGCCTCAGCTTGAACAAGGGAGATCACAAGACTACCTGAAGTCGGTCTCACTCCTTGGTAAACCAACCTACCACCTTCACGTTCAAATACCACTCGACCCCGATGACAATCCAGATGGACTCTGTACCGATTCAACCAATCCATACCAAGGATAACATCGTACAGTTCCACCGGACTAATCACTAAGTCAGCTGGCATCAACTCTCCCGCTACCAGAATATCCACCTCCTTCGCCCGGCCATGCGTAGCTAGAAATTCTCCTCCAGCAACCATAACCGGTCCAGTCCGCTCACCAGCGTCACTCCGGATACCACTTCTCTCAGCATGATCCGGAGTAATGAAGCAATTCGATGCTCCCGAATCAAACAACACGTGGGATTCACACCCACCTACAAACAAGGTCCCTACACAATTCCCAAGTGCTAAGCAACCTAACCTCCTATCACAGGCAAACAATCTAACACAAGCACTAAGCATTCTACACTACCGAATTTACAAAGTCTGAATTAGAAAGTTACCTGTGATCGGTCTAGAGCTCGGTTCTCCTGGTGCTGCAATAGCCGGCGGACGCTCCATCGCCGCGATCTGATCCAAAGGCTGCACCGGCCCATACTGAGCTACTGGCTGGACCACTGCCACTGCCAACGGCTGCAACTTCGGACAGTTCGGTCTGATGTGCCCCGACTCCCCACACTGATAGCACGTCCGAACTCCTCGAACCTCACTCTGCTTCGGGCAACTCGCCCTCTTGTGGTCTAGACTCCCACAAATGTAACAGCCCCGGCCACTTTGGCCCGATCCCGAAGCGCCTTCCCACTTCCTCTTCTGTCCTTGCGCAGGCTTGCCGCCTTTGCTCGGACCTGCCTGCTGCACCTGCTGCTGCTGAGGCCTCCGAGGCTGAACAGCTGGAACCACGATCGTAGCCTGCTCCCTCAGATCCTCCTCGATCTGTGCAGCCACCTCTACCAACTCTACTCTGCTCGCGAACCTGATGCCTCTGCACCGAGTCCGTAGATCCGGACGAAGTCCTCGCAAGAACCTCCGAACCTGAGCCTGCTCATCCTCGAAGCTCCTACCAGCATAACCCAGGAGTCTGTTAAACTCCACGTCATACTCCCGCACCGACCTCGTGCCCTGAGTCAAATCCAAGAACCTCGCCTCTAAATGATCCAACGCCTCCTGAGGAAAGAACTTGGAGTTGAACTCCGTCACAAAATCTGACCACGCCATCGCAGTCCCGGCCCACCTAGCCGCTACACTCCTCCACCAGAGATGTGCATCACCGTCCAAATAATGGACCGCCAAATCAACCTTGTATCCCTCGGGACACCTAATCGAACGAAAGTTCCGCTCCACTCGCATCCGCCACTCGTCAGCCTCCTCAGGCTTCACACTACCCGCAAAAGAACCCGTACCGATCCTCTGCATCTGCTCTATCATACGGATATATGACGGAACCTCCTCAGCAACCGCAGCCCTCGGCTGCACCTCTGCCACTCGTGGCACCACTGGAGCCTGCACTGGCACCGCACCCGGTAACCGCTCCAACAACTGTGTCAGCAGGTCAGCCAGACGATCATCTCTAGCTTGGGCTACACCCGCGGCCGCAACCGCACCCACAGCTGGACCAGCACCACCAGCACTACCAGCCTCAACAGGACCCAAACCAGCCCCTACAGGACCCACACTGGCCCCCACACTGGCAGTCACACTGGCAGTCTGCCCATCATGAACCGACTGCTGACCTGCCGCAGGCCCATGCGCGGAACTCTGAGCCTCACTCACGACTGGCTCCTCAACGAGTCCACGACCCCGGCCTCGGCCTCCTCGGCCCCCACGACCACGCCCTCTAGCTGCTCTAGCCATCTGACTGCACTCGAAAGTGGACCAGCTAAGCACTAGAAAGACTCAGAAACACAACAATCAACACTTACCGTGGAATCTCTTTGAAGGCTCGAAGGAAGATGATCTAGAACCCCCAAACTCACAGAATTGTAATTTTACCAAATTCAATCCTAGCAGTTCTAGCCCGTCCTAAAACCGTAAGGGCTCTGATACCAAACTGAAACGACCCGACCCGTTTTTTTTTTTTTAAACAATTAAACCCTTGGTCTCGGACTAGCATTCCCATAAATGCTATCCTCAACAACCAAGCAACACAGACAATCAAACAACAGCGGATAACCAAAATAAGAATTCCATTATATCTAAACCAAACAATTCCAATAACAAATTCCAATGCGATAAAACCAGCAACCTAGCGGAGTTCTAAAACAGAAATGAAATTAACAACACACAGCACGAAAACCGAGACCCTAGATCATCTCCCTCTTCGTTGCCATGATTCCACGATCACAATTTGCCTTTACCTGCACCACATGGATAAAAGAGATGCGTGAGTATTATCACAAATACCCAGTGAGACGGTCCTCCCATCTACGACTGCGCACACAGACGCGATGGATCCGCTCAGGCAAACACGCATAAAACAACACACAAAAACAAACACAACAACACGGCTCAACCACAGCCCAACAGGCGGCCTGTCGATCGACACTACCACTAGGTGTCGATCGACACCCCTGTTCAGACCTGTCGATCGACACACCCACGGTGCCTGTCGATCGACAGCTCAACTGGACCCTGTCGATCGACACACCCACAGTGCCTGTCGATCGACAGCTCCACAGGACCCTGTCGATCGACACAACCTCTAGGTGTCGATCGACAGCTCCTCGATCACCTATCGATCGACACAACCTCTAGGTGTCGATCGACAGCCCTCGTGTGACCCCTGTCGATCGACACACCTAGGTGTTGTCGATCGACAGGCCGTCGCAGATTCATAGGAGATCGATCAATTATCCTCTCGGATCGATTCCTCATCTGCGATAACACGAAACCTGCACAACAAACACCATCCAACAATCCATACACCACAAAACACGCAGAAACAACATCAATCATCACAATCAACCAATTTTAACCTACCACCATACAACCCTAACGAATCCACCGGCCCAGAAGCCATGGTCACGCACTCACCTCAAGTTAATTGGAAAGAAAACGGTAGAGCTGAGGCTAGACACGAATCCACGACAATCTCCACAAGAAATCTCCTCCAAAACTATCAAGAACGAAACCCTAATCCTAAAAAACTCACAGGAAACAGAGAACTCCTCTCAAACTCTGTCTGCTGCGTTTTTGGGACTTGGTTCGCTCAAATGCGGCCAAAAACCCTTATATACGAAGCCCTAGGGTTTACCCAAACCGGCCCGGTCCAATTGAACGACTTAAATCGAACCAGAAAACCAGCCAATTCGAGCACCTGTCGATCGACAACCACTAGGTATGTCGATCGACAGCCCTTAAGAGCCCTGTCGATCGACAGACCACAGGTGTGTCGATCGACAGCCCCTCCATTTTACCAAAAATGGTTTACGGGCGTCACAGAATCGAAGGAGCAAACTAAGTTCAACGAGGTCACTACAAACGAGGTGAAAACTCTTTCGCGAAGAAAACACAAAAGACCCAATACCACATGACTGAGGGGGTACTTTGACCCACATCGCCTCAACTTCTCAAAACATCGCACAACTCAGAGGTATCCGGGCGACTTGCCGCTACCATCGCTACGACGGGAATCAGATAGAACTCCTGAACGCTTTGTGGAGTTTTCGGACGAGGATCAGCCAGGTCCCCGAAGACATGCACAAACAGACGGTGCGAGTGGTAACCCACAGGAAACGGGCTCCCTAGACACTCGAAGCACATCGTCGTCTTCTCAAATGGAAACTCTGCAAGACACCATAGAGTACACCGACTACCCCGAAGTGGATGAAGGTGGGCTCTCCGTAGATGGAGGAGGAGCGCATGGCGCTAAGATGATCTCATAAGGCAGAGATCGCTGAGATACCAAGCTCTAATGGAATGAGTTGTTTACGATCTAAAGGCTACCCTTTCGCAGATACACCGCGGTGCTGGGGAGGCTCCTGAAATCGCCAATGTGCTCGAGAAGCACTAAACACGCCCTTTGCTGAATGGATCGCGAAGAGTAAAATCTTCGACTCGGAAGAATCAAGATGCCAATGTACTAACGGACCATAGACCCTTCAGACCATCTTATGGAGTTTGAAGTGGCTCTAGGGAGAGTAAACTTCAAAAAGCCTAAAAAAGACATTGGCTACTATAAGATGTTCGTGGAAAGCTTCAAGGGGTCTGCCCTCCAATGGTTCTACAAGCTGGAGAAGAATTGAGTTCATACCTTCCACCCACTCTAAGAGATGTTCGTGCATCATTACAACATATTCACGGAGCGAAGGATCTACGACGCACAGTTATGGACGAATCGTCAAGGCGAGAATGAAAGTCTATGGTCTTTTATGACAAAGTTCAAACACACGCTATCAAAGGTGGAAGGGATTAGCAATATGTCCGCGCTAGAGACTTTGAGAGGGGCGCTTTGATGCCCGTCTCCTTTTCTGGCAAGAGTTGACTACAACCCACCAACTATTATCTATGATGCCCTCCATCGTTCTACAGACTTCGCCAGGAGCGAAGATGAGATCCTTGCGGAGCGAAGGCTCAAAAGGCTGGAAAGACAAACAACCCTCCACATACCACTACCCTTGCTTCAACGTTAGTAGCCGAAACACTCAAAGGTGACTTAAGTCTCGAAGAGTTCGAGATTGAGGAAAGCCAAGAGTAGTTTAGCACTACGAAACAATGAACTACGAGACGACTTGATCCCGACAAAGGTATGTAGGCAGCTTGACTCCGAACGAGTTCAGTTGCCCTCCTCTGTCAAGGGGGGGGGAGTGGGGTACGTATACTCGTATACTCCCATTTTCTACGGTAACAAATTATCCTATGGAAAAATTCACACTCAATGCAAGTCTCCCAACTTCTTTAGCTACATCTTTTGCGGATTTTTCAAAGCTTTTACTAAACAAGCAAGTTCGTTCCATAACCGTTGTTGCTGGCCACAACGACGATGTGTGAACTCGAACACAAAGACATCCGTCACCGGATTCCAATCGTGCTATATAAGTACTAATGTTCATCATTGGGGCGGATGAACCCAACTAATCATTCAAAAACCCAACATCATGGTTGGTAAAAAGTAGCAGCCAACGATTATTCATTTTGTAAACCAAAATGATCATTCTAAAAACCCAACAACACGTTGGTAAAAGCAAAATGTGTGTTTGCTCTCGGACAGACGTGTTCAGAGAACAACACCATTCCAATAAACCCAACAACAACGTTGGTCGAAGCAAAACACAAACCCGACAACAACGTGGGTAGAAGCAGAGCGTAAACGCATATGCGATTTCGCTATCCTACAATCACGATATGGAGAATTCTAAGATGCAAAAGACATCTTGAGTGTAAACAACCACCGACTTACATATCCATTTGAAGACTTAGTCAACAAAACGAGTACTATTACTCTTCAAGTTCTTATGATCTATCAAGAACAAAACGAGCCTAGCTCATAAGAAAAGCAAAACAAAACAAAAGCCGCATTCGTTTATCATCCCACATTCGCTACAATGCAAGGTATAAAATAAATCTGATGCAGATACAAGACAACCGACCACCATTACCGAAAGATAAGGATAACATCCAAAAATCCGATGAAAGTCATAAGCAAAATCATAAAATAAGCAAAGTTTAAAACAAAGACTAAAAGAGCGTAGGCAATCACGCGGTTTCCTCATCTGCTATCTCCTCGGGAACGACTCCCTCAGCATCGACGTCCGCTCCAGCCAAGGACTCTGGCGGAGTAGTCTAAGCAGCAGTAGGTCACCTGCTCTGCCTGATCAACGGAGATATCACCTGCGACATTAGGAATCCCTAACACTGTCTTTACATAAGCAAGGAGTTCCTAGAACACATCCCATGCCTCGTAAATCTCATCTTACTGCCTCCTTAGACGCTTGATTTCATCTACTTTGGTGCCTTCTTCCCTTGAAGAACCTTGATGAACTCCAGATTCGCATTAATTTCTGCGAGATCCCGCATGTCCTCCTTAGCTTCCCCGCCAATCTTTGGAAGCAACTCCACAACTTGGCTCATTCGCCCCTCGAAGCCGCGGGTCATATCCTCTCTCGCCGTGTCAACGGCCTCCACCACTTTAGTGTCTGCAGACCTCAGCTAACTCCTCAATTGCGCGACCTTGGCATCCCAATCTCGCTTGTTCTGCTTTGCGTAAAGAACATCACCCTTAAGAACCGTGTTTCATTCAACAAAGTTCTCATACAGCGTTAAGCAACCTGATGGTGGGTGTCAGCTCTGTCAACTGGATGAGGAACATCTAACAGAATCTCTTCTGGGATCCCACTTCTCTCTCGAAGAATACCTAGAGACTCCAAAGTAGAAAGGGAAGATCCTAGAGGATCTGGACAAACTTTTTTCTTCTTCTTCTTAGTCTTCTTCACTCCCTCAGTCTCAACTCCAGCAAATGTCTCTTCATCATCTCCTTCAACATCAGAAGACGATAAGTCAAGTGAGGGAGAAGACGTAGATGATAGCATAAATTTAGCACCGCCAAGAGGAAGCCTAGGATCCTCATCATGAGGGAAACTAAGTTCATCGGAATGCACGTCCGGCCTAGGGTCTTCGGACCAAGTAAGAGGCAGCACACCAAGGAGGCTCCTCGGGTCGAGCCGCAAAAGGCGCAGTGACGAGGGTCCTCGAGTTGAGCCGGAAACAACGCATCGATGACGGTCCTTGGTTCCCAAGGTCTTCAAGTTCCTCGGTGCATAAATTTCCCTTTCTTAGCATACATTTTTGTTAGATTTTGAGGCATTTAGCTTAGGTTTTTACATGTTTTGATGCAAATCTTGTTCCTTTTAGATTAGATTGAGTTAAGAGTCCAAATTCTTGTTTTCTTGTATTTTGCATGCATATATGAGGCCCCGAGCTTCAAAAGCCACTGCCCCATTTTTGACCCGTGGACCGACCTGCAAACCGTTCTCTTGGTCGGTCCACAATCGTGCTCCTTTGTTGATTTCGCAGTTTGACCCGAGTACACTTCTATTTCTCTATAAATACTCTTCATATGATTAAAACCCTAAGCTTTAGCCTCTCTTCTATTATCCTTTGTGTAAAACTTAAAACCTATGTATTTTTGATGATTTGAGGTTAGAGTCTTCACCTTTTTATGTTTTAGTAAAGTTTTCTTGTTTATTTACTTTAAAGCTTTTCATTATGCATCATTTTAATCATGCTTTATGTGTTTTAGTTATGATTAGTGAGTAGTTTCCTTAATGGATCTTGAGTAGGGATGGTTAAGGTTGATTCATGTTAGATTAGTGATTCTAGGTTGTTAGTCTTTAATATTTCATTGATTAAAGAGCTCTTAATGCTAGATTAGGAAGTAATTAACCTAAATCTAGATCATGGTCTTTTCATGCCCGGAAGGTGTTTGTGGAAATATCTAGAAGAACTTTAATCATGCTTTACTCATCTTAGCCAATGGAAGTTGCTGTCTAAGGAGATTAGTAAGCTTTTATGAACATATTCTTAATGATTCTTAGTTAATCTTTAACAGGATGGAAGTTTGTGTTAGATTTGATTAAGGAATGGATTTGTACCATGGAAATGGGTTAATCTAGATTAAATGGATTCATTCTTTGAAATTAGCTATCTTTAGTTGTTGTGCATCACTATCTTAACTTGTTTCAACCTAAATCAGTCACCTTTACTCAAGATCCA
The DNA here is from genome assembly GCA_900128785.1 of Arabis alpina. NCBI lineage: Eukaryota > Viridiplantae > Streptophyta > Magnoliopsida > Brassicales > Brassicaceae > Arabis > Arabis alpina. The sequence continues at coordinate 26,756,553 of LT669791.1, forward strand.
TGCTTTAATCTAATTGTTATTCAAGTTTTACTTTTGTTGACTTTTCTGTTGACTTTTTTTAAATTACATTTTAATCTTGTTTTACTTTCATTTATGCATTGCTTTTCTTTATTGTAGTGTTTTACTTTGTTTAACTTGCATTTTACTTATTGCACCATTTCATATTGTCATTTAAGTTGAGTAAAACCCCCATATCACACTTTGAATTTGCATTAACCTAGCTTCATTAGTTTCTTGCATTCCCATTGCTTAGAAATCATTAATCCTTGTGGAAGAATGACCCTTGATTACTACATTGATTGCACCATGCATTTGTGGTTAGTTAATTGATGTTTTAAAACCATTAGCACATCTTTGAGCACTTGCATCATTTGCATTGTTTCACGTTTGTGCGCATCAAGTTTTTGGCGCCGTTGCTGGGATTGATTGTTTTCTCGATTTTGGCATTTGGATTTGGAATCTTTTGTAGACTAGGTTTTATTTTTGTTTGATATTTAATATATCTTGTTTGACTCTTGGTCTTGCTTGGTTTGTAGGTGCATGATAACAAGAAGAAAAAGTTTAGACAACTTTGATCTACGCATTGACATTAGCCAAGTAGAGAAGCAAGCTAGATTAGTAAAAAAGGAAAGAGAACGTGTAGCAATGGAAGCTAACGTTGGTAATGGTAATGGCGGTAATCGCCAAGTTAATGAAGTTGATAGAAATGTGGATGTTAATGGTAATAAAGTACCCGTTCATGCTCCTAGAGAAGAAAGGAGGATTCGAGATTTCGATGAACCGCTCACCAATGGGACAACAATTGGAAGATCAAATCGAGTTTGATCAATATGGTACAAAACAATCGCTTCTTTGGTCTACCCTTTGAGCATCCAATTGAGCATCTTGACAACTTCGATAGATTGTGCGGAACAGTGAAGATGAATGGTGTTTCCGAAGATGTTGTGAAGCTTACCTTGTTTCCATTCTCTTTGGGAGACAAGGCTAGTCAATGGGAGAAGAGTGTAGTTACATCTTCCATCACTACTTGGGAAGAGTGTAAAAAGCGGTTTTTGGCCAAATTCTTCTCCAATCAACGCACCGCGAGAATTAGAAATAATATTAGGAGCTTCAAACAAGGTCCGAACGAAGCTCTCTATGAAGCTTGTGAAAGATTGAAGGGTTATACTAGGTCTTGTCCTCACCATGGAGTTCCTATGGAAGCTCTACTTGGAATCTTTCATAGAGGGATTGAAGAGAAGTACTGCCTAGCTCTAAATATAGCAAGTAATGGAGACTTTGAAGCTTGACTATAGAAAAAGGAGAGGAGCTCATAAAGAATCTACCTCAAAGCAACCAAAGCTACAATAGGGAGTATGATAGATCATACAAGGAATCTAAGAATGAGCTCAAGAGTGAAGATCAAAGGATCAAGGAGATGAGTGATAAGCTAGACAATCTTTTTTTAGCTAGTATGAAGCAAGTCCACTATGTTGGAGATTCCGATGGAAATCAAGAGATGGTTGTTGAAGGAGTCCAAGAAGGACAAGAAGAGATAAGTTACATTCAAGGTCAAGGGTATTATCAAAAAGGATTCAATCCCAACTATAGGTTTCATCCCAACTTGTCCTATAGAAGCACTAATGTGGAGAATCCCCAAGACCAAGTCTATCCACCTAAACAACAAGCTTTCATTCCCCAACAAGCTCAAGGATTTGTTCCTCAACAAGCTTTTGTTCCTAAGCAACAATACAACTCTAATCAAGTTGCTCCTACCAATCAAGCTACTACCTCTACTCAACCCGCTTCTCAAGACCAAGAGCTCAAGGCGTTGGTTCAACAGGTTTTAGATGAACAAATCAAGAGTAATGTGGATATTGAAAAGAGGTTCCATGAGGTAAACTCTAGGATTGATGGGATGTACCAATAGTTGGATGGCAAGATTATAAGCCTACCTTCTCATGTAAAGACTATTGATATGCAACTAGCACAATTCACTTCTAACTCAAAGGCACCGAGCGGTATTCTATCGGGTAAACCCGATCTAACCCTAGAAGCAATATTTGCAATGTGGTGATCCTAGAAGAAGATAAAGGATGGCATTCAAGGTATGGACCTTTGACTAAGGAAGATTATGAAGAAGATGAGCTTTACTTAGAAGGATTAGCTAATCTATTGAAGCCTCCTCAAGAAATGAATGTTATTGTGAAGAAAGAACACTCAAGAAGGATTGAGTTGGTTAGAAAAAGAGCTATGGAGGCTCCAACCTATTAACAAAGGCAACACAAGCCTAAGCTAGACTTTCCAAAACCGGATTTCACTAAGGCGGTTAAGAAGATCTTGGCTAGTTACAAGAAGGATATGGATGATATTGGTCTTAAGTTCCAAAAATAAGACGACTACAAGAGGATTGCTAAAGAGCGAGATCTCATTACGGATGTGTTAGCTAACCAAGTAAAGGTTAGAGAGGTTATGATGAAGTATCAAGGTAAAGGGGAAAGGGATAAACCAAGAACTCTTGAGAAGAAGCTAAACCCCGAGAAGTTTACGATTGCTTGCGCACTTGGAAACTTGGAGATCAACGATGCATTGTGTGATTCTGGGTCTAATGTTAACGTAATTTCTCGCGAGATGATGGACCATCTAGGAATCACAAAGCTCAAGAAGACCCCATGCTCTCTCATCTTTGGGGATGCAACATGCAAGCAACCACTTGGAGTCATTGAAGATTATCCTTTGAAGATCGGTAATTGTGTTACACCGACAGATCTTATGGTTATGGAAATGGAGATGGCTAAGTCGCTCCCACTTATCCTTGGTACGCCTTTCTTGGCTACCACCAGAGCTAGTCTAGAATTTCTCCACATGAAAGCTCTATTGATGAATGTAGATCCTTACACTTACTATGATATTGAGCCCATTGGAATTGATATTTGTGGTATGGTCTCTAGTGAAGATGTTAAAGAAGAAATGATGAGTTTAGAGACTAGAAAAGAGATCAAGAAGGTTATGAAAGAAGCTCCCAAGTTAGATGATTACAAGGAGAGTTTGGATTTGTTTGGTGGTGTCGGTATTGGATCGATGTTTGAAACGATCGAGGATACGTCTATGGCCATAGCTAATGAGCCCAATGGAGCCGATGGTAAGAGCTCTCAGATATCCAAAGAAAAGGTTAGAGACAAGCTCATACTAGAGCCTATAAGGAAAATTGAAGAGGGACTTGAGTGTAAAGCCATTTGGAATGGTGCGCTTGGAAGTTTCTATAAGGCTAAGATCGTTTATCCCAGGTATGAACCACGAAGAGATTGACAAGTGCAAGAAGGCAATGAAAGAAGCCTTTGACATTGATTTAGAAGATTGGGAACCAAGCAAGATTGATGGTTCTCCATTGATCTCCAACTAGCGCTTTCACCAACCGTCAAGCTTAGAGACGTAAAACAAGCGCGCTTGGGAGGCATTCCCATGGTATCCTTTGTACATATTTCTTATGCTTTTTATTTATGTTTAGTATGTTTTTGGAGATTGATTTTGGTATAGAACTCAAGAGAGAAGATTGGAGAGGTGTTGAGTCAAGTTAGGAACGTGAAAAAATTCCAAGAACCACGAAGAACGACAAGGATCGATCTGCAAATCGTTCCCTTGGTCGATCTATACGAGGGTCCAAACTTGACAAGTCACTGCAAAAAAAATGGCAGCTAGACCGGTCTGAAAGTTGGTCTACCAGGTCGATCAATGGGAGCTCTCTAATTGCCAGGTTTGACTTTTTCTCTGCACATTGACTCGGTCCAATTTCGGTCGAAACCGGTTTATTTTAAGTGTTTTCAATTAATTTTGGCCGGTTTAGTCCCTAAAAATCATATTTTTCAAACCCTTCTCCCTCTTTTTCAAATTATTTTGAAATCTTTAAAGAATCTTTAGCATCTCTCTCTATTACTTTACTCTTTCTCTTAAGAGATTTTTAAAACCTCTCAAAATCTAGATCTGCTTTCTCTCTAAAACTTTGAAAGAGCTTTGAATTCACCATCTACTTTGGATCTTCTCTACCTTAGTCTTTGATTACCACAAGGTATACTCTTTCTCCTTAACTCATTTCAATTACTCTTGAAACTCATGGATGCAAACCTGGGATTCTTGTGATATCACTATTATTGAGTTATAAATTGAGTTGTTTTGTGTTTAGTATGAGTTACAATTGTTTAGGTAGATGATTTCATATGAAATTTTGAAATATTGATGGTTGAATTTGAGATTCTCTTTACTTTGGAGTCTTGATGTTGAAAATGCTTTAAATTTGGAATCATTAGATGAAATTGAGTTTATTTATGACTTTTGCAAATTATTCATTGCAATTAAACCTTGTTGGTACCTAGTATTCACTAGAATTTTAAAAATTTATCAAGTTCAATATTTGAGCTTTGGTAAATAGGTTTATTAGAGAATGGAAAAATTAGAATTTGTTTAAAAATGAGTAGAATGGTCATTAAAATTGCTTGTTACATTGATTGATCCATTGTCTAGCGGGATTTTTGCTAAATTGACCCAAATTGAAAGGTGTTTGTCTCACTAACCTAATATGAAAGTGTTTTTGTCCCCAACCTAATCAATTTTTGAAATTCAATTTAGTCCTTGGAAAAAAAATAAAATAATTTCTTTATTTTCTGATTTTCAAAAACTCAGAAATTGGAATTAATATATTTTTAAATATATCACGATCAGAGAAGAATAGGAAGAAGAAGATTAGATTTAGGAAATATTTTTTAAATATATTAGTTAAGGAAGGTAAATAACACGATTTATAAGATCCTAAATTTAAGGAAATAAAACTAACTTTGGTAGAAACTACCTTCTACCAACGGTAGAATATAGGTAAGATGTAGATGAATGCGGTAGAATGCATCTGCTACATGGCGTAGAAAACAAGGCGAATGACAGAAATTAGTTTCTGCATTTGGCAGCAACAAGCCAAATCGTGGAACTTGCATTTTGCATTGCGTAGGTTTCTAGCCGCCGCAGATTTGTGTTGTTTGGTAGAAAGTGTAATCTACCGGCAGATTTGACCTTGGTAGACGGAAAAAAATATATTTTTATAACACTTTTTGAATAAAAAAAAGTATTAACATGAAACTATATACCTTCTACATAACATTTTTGATTTTTCCTTATTTTAGAACATTATAAAACCAATTTATTATGAATTTTCAAAGTTTATTAAAGGGTAATTTAGGGAATTTTTGACACAAAAAGGTGTTAGGTTAGTGGGACAAAACAACTTCCAATTTAGGTCAATTTAGCAAAATTCCCTCTTTTAGCCAAGTTGATGATGAATATCAATTGTTGATGAATATTTGGCAAATTGGCTAGACAAGTTGTGCTTTGATTGGAAAATGGTTTTTATTTGGGAACATTTCTTTGTAGGATCAATCTAGCAACAATGACTACTAGAATTGAGAAGTTTGTGTTAAGTGTTGACGAGATTCGAATTGGTATCTTGAGCCAAGCAACACATGAGGCTACAAGGTTCGCGTGTCCATTGTTTTTGGCTAGGAGTGGACTCAAAGACAAAGTCGATGAGCTTTTAGGAAAAATGCATTTGAGTGGCTTATCGTCAATGAGCTACACTACTTATCCCGAGCTCACCAAGCAATTCCTAGTCACAATGGTGTGCAAGTTCGATGATCGTCTAGGAACTTACCTCATTCGTTTTAAGATAGACGAATGGAAGTATATGGTCACATTTAGGGACTTTTGCGATATCTATGGATTTACACCGCGGAAACTTGGAGAAATCACGGAGTTCGACATGAAGACTCTATTATGGCATAATATAGCACTCGAGGAGAGCTACACGGCCGTCTCCAATCGCATTATAAGAGTCAAGAATCCCACGATTCGATATGTTCTTCAATTATTGGCCAACACCTTCAACGCAAGAGGGAACGACAATTTCCCAACAAATGACGACCTCAAGCTACTCTACATTGGCATCCATACCGCTTTGCATGATATCGATGGTCAACCCATAGAGATGGACCACGATTATTATGGATGTGAGCTTGGCGCAATGTTCTTCGCCAAATTGAAGAAGTTTCGGTTTTGCTTAACGACTACAGCTACACCGCGCATATGTTTTGGCGGCATGCTCACTCCATTGTTCTTACATGTGGGAATCGATCTGAATGATTTCGTGCCTTTACAATAATGACCATTGATTGATGTTCAATATTTAGTTAAGAAGGAGACTTTAGGAAGACCATTTGGGTTAGGACACTATGTTTACTGGTTCTTCGATGACGATGGCGAGCCACTTTGTTGCTACCTTCCATTACAACCGAATTTTGGGAAAACTTCAAGCAACCGTGCCCTCCGATTCAATCTACCTCGCCGCCTAACCTTCACTCCACCTACACTTGATCACTAGCGATTCCAAGGTACCACTATTTCCATTGTATATACCAATTTATTTTCATTTGTGCATCTTTAGTTTCATTTTCTATTTTCTTCCTTCTTCGGTTTTGCTTCTTCATCGAGACGATGAGAAGTAAGTCCAGGGGAGGCGTTGCTAATGCTTATTTTAGTTATTTTGTTTTCCTTTTATCATTCTTTGAGTCTCCTCGCATGCACTGCATTGTACATATGAGAAACGTTTGAAAAATCCTAAATTTTTTAAAATTTTCGAAAAAATCAAAAAGATTTTCATTTTCCATATAGTTGCATTTCATACATTTGTATGATCATTTAGGTTGCATTGAACATATTATGAAATATTTTTGAGGTTTATAGCTTAGCATTCAATATGATCTTTAGGATAATGCTAGATATTGCTAAGTGAATTATAGAAATCTCTTCTTTGCATCTTGATCTCTTCGCTCGAAACTCGTCATTAGGTTGAAGCATATTAGACTTGAAACCGATTATATCAATTTAAAACTAATATTGACTTTAAATTCTTGCTTAGAGACTTGATATGCTTGTTCAAAGTAACCATATATACATTTGGACTTCTTTCGTCTCTTTTTACCACTCTTTGCTAGTCCAAATGGCCTTCCCGATTCACGACATCTAATGTGAATGAGGATGGTTCTCCCTACCTTATATAACCTTAACCCTTCTTTGAAACCTTCATGTATTTTCTTGAGTGAGGCCTCATTTTTGAAAATGCATACGCAAGTAAAATCTTGAAAGATGGGAATGACAAAGAAGTGCTTTCATTTTAGAGCTAGTCTCGTTTTAAGACTAGTATTAGCTTAGAATTTGTTGTTCTTATGGGTTGGTTTTGGTGAGCAAAATAAAGAGTGTTTGATCTAAAATGAAAGGAAGCCAAAGAAAGAAAAGGAGTTGAGCTACTCTAGGGAAAGGTTGTTATTGTTAAAGTTTAAAGAAAGACTCTAGTGTTTGATAATGAATAGAAATCCCCTCTCTAAGCTAGAACCCAAAAGGGTTAGAAGAAAAGTTTTAAAAGGAAACCATAGAGGAAAGGATTTAAGTAAAAGAAAGAGTTTAGCAAGTGGAGAAACCCCCTAGAGTAAGCTAAAAATTTTAAAGGAAGATTCAAAAGGCTTAGATCACCAAAAGGAAAAAGAATTTGCAAAATCATGGGTAGAATTTAGGAGTTTTAAATCATATTGGTTGGGTAGAATGGAAGCACTTATTTGTATGCATCAATTGTTCCATTTCTTCCTCGTTTTTACATGATGTTATGCATTACTTTTCCTTGAGCGTTAGTCACCTAAAAACGTTTTCAAAACCGCCTTGTCTTTCGCATTTAAACCTTCTTTTACCTAGCCTTGAACATTGTTTGATAGTTGATAAGCAAGATCATGCATTACATCCTTAATGAATCTTAAAAAAATGGTGGATAGAAAGGTATGTGAATGCTTGATCACTGAGTCTAGAGGCAAAAAATTGAAGTAGCGACAAATTGAGAGAAGATTGATTGAGTTTAAAGCGCTTAGCGATAGCTTTGTATTATCTTAGGTGATGGTGTTGAGTGCTTTGTTTGAATCTCTTTGTTTTCTTTTCTTTGTTTCCAAGCCTTTCCATCGGTTTGTTCTCTTTGTTTCCTAGAGGGCAAGCAAAAGGCAAGTCCGGGGGAGTTGATAAGTGCATAAAATGCCCTTTCTTAGCATACATTTTAGTTAGATTTTGAGGCATTTAGCTTAGGTTTTTACATGTTTTGATGCAAATCTTGTTCCTTTTAGATTTGATTGAGTTTAGAGTCCAAGTTCTTGTTTTCTTGCATTTTGCATGCATATTTTGTCCATTTCAGGTACAAATGGAGCCTTGGAGCAATTATTGAACAAGTGAAGAGACGAATCAAGATGGAAGAATGAAGAACAAGGACGTGAGGATCGAGAAGGCCTATGGATTGGCCAGAAGTCGGTCTCTTGGTCGATCCATAGGAGGCCCCGAGCTCCAAAAGCCACTGCCCCATTTTTGACCCGTGGACCGACTGCAAACCGTTCTCTTGGTCGGTCCACAATCGTGCTCCTTTGTTGATTTCGCAATTTGACTCGGATACACTTCTATTTCTCTATAAATACTCTTCTTATGATTAAAAACCCTAAGCTTTAGTCTCTCTTCTATTATCCTTTGTGTAAAACCTAAAACTTTTGTGTTTTTGATGATTTGAGGTTAAAGTCTTCACCTTTTTATGTTTTAGTAAAGTTTTCTTGTTTATTTACTTTAAAGCTTTTCATTATGCATCATTTTAATCATGCTTTATGTGTTTTACTTATGATTAGTGAGTAGTTTCCTTAATGGATCTTGAGTAGGGAAGATTAAGGTTGATTCATGTTAGATTTGTGATGCTAGGTTGTTAGTCTTTAATATTTCATTGATTAAAGAGCTCTTAATGCTAGATTATGAAGTAATTACCCTAAATCTAGATCATGTTCTTTTCATGCTCGGAAGGTGTTTGTGGAAATGTGTAGAAGAACTTTAATCATGCTTTACTCATCTTAGCCAATGGAAGTTGATGTCTAAGGAGTTTAGTAAGCTTTTATGAACATATTCTTAATGATTCTTAGTTAATCTTTAACAAGATGGAAGTTTGTGTTAGATTTGATTAAGGAATGGATTAGTACCATGGAAGTGGGTTAATCTAGATTAATGGATTCATGCTTTTAAATTAGCTATCTTTAGTTGTTGTGCATCACTATCTTAACTTGTTTCAACCGAAATCAGTCACCTTTACTCAAGATCCATGCTTTATTTTAATTGTTATTCAAGTTTTACTTTTGTTGACTTTTCCGTTGACTTTTCTTAAATTGCATTTTAATCTTGTTTTACTTTCATTTATGTATTGCTTTTCTTTACTTTAGTGTTTTACTTTGTTTAACTTGCATTTTACTTATTGCACCATTTCATATTGTCATTTAAGTTGAGTAAAAACCCCATATCACATTTTGAATTTGCATTCACCTAGCTTCATTAGTTTCTTGCATTCCAATTGCTTAGAAATCATTAAACCTTGTGGAAGAATGACTCTTGATTACTATATTGATTGCACCATGCACTTATGGTTAGTTAATTGAGGTTTTAAAACCATTAACATATCTTTGAGCACTTGCATCATTTGCATTGTTTCACTTTTGTGCGCATCAGTCTTCGGAACCTATGAGGGTTCCCAGTGTCAAACACTTCGGGTCGGATCGAGCGCGCCGCGTCGGGTTGGCGGCTTTGACCACTTCAGGTCCTCGGCGTCCATGGTCGACAAACTCAATTGCGGAGGAATTAAGAGATTTTCTTGACTCCATGAACTCCAATAACACCTACACAAATCAAAATCAAGATTTAAGACAAGGGCTTTTCACAACCAAAAACGAAGAGTCTTCTCCGACGACAAGAAGTCTTCTCCGCCTGTGAGGCGAAGTCTTCTCTGCCTACGGGGAGTCTTCTCCATTGCGTAAAGGTGTTCTTAAGCCTATTCCACCAAAAGATTTCCATCAACAGTCAAAGCATGAAGTCATAAAATCTTCACAAAAACGAAAAGTCTTACACTCTTCTTTACAAAAAGATTTCCAACGACGCTCAAAACATGAAGTCTTAAAATCTTCATCATCAGCTTCGACAAGCGGAGCGCAAAGTCTTAAAATCTTCGAAAGCGGAACGCTTACAGTGTTATCAACACTAACGGCTCACGCCTACAACATCACGCAAACAATAACATCATTACTTTGAACAACAGACATCGACACCTAATTGTCCTTAACTCGATACTATTATCACTAACACTACCGAGCTGGAGGGCTAACTGTTGGGGTCGGATTTCACCCGCTGATCATTGAAGTTCAAAGTTATGCAAACATAACTCGTAGACAGTAACTCTTATTAATGTGCATATATCATATGGTTCCTAAGTCGTTTCCAGCTACAAGATGAATCATCTTCGACCCTAAGTCTTCTCTGACCCAAAGTCCTCTCCACAGAGGAGGTCATCTCCTCTTCTTTGTTAAACAAAAGAGGTATTCTCCGTAAAAGAGGTCTTCTCCGCAGAAGATGTCTTCTCCTCTTCCTCTTCTCTGTTAAACAGAAGAGGTCTTCTCCGCATAAGGGGCCTTCTCCGCAGAATGAGGTCTTCTCCGCATAAGAGGTCTTCTCCTCTTCTCTGTTAAACAGAAGAGGTCTTCTCCACAGAGGAGGTCTTCTCTGCGAAACAGAAAAGGTCTTCTCCAAATAGGAGGACATCTCCTCTTCTTTGTTAAATCGAAGAGGTCTTCTCCGCAAAAGAGGTCTTCTCCGCAGAAGGGGTCTTCTCCGCAGAATGAGGTCTTCTCCGCATAAAATGTCTTCTCCGTAGAGGAGGTCTTCTCTTCTTCTCTGTTAAATACAAGAGGTCTTGTCCGCAGAAGGGGTATTCTCCCCAGAAGCGAGTCTTTTCCGCAGAAGAGGTCTTCTCAGCAGAAGGAGGTCTTCTCCGCCAGCAAAACAAGTCATCACAGCATGTGTCACTAATGACTATAGTAGAGTGGCACCATAGACCCTACGCGTTGAAGACCTCAGTCTGCCACCGATGATCCTTTGTCTTAACGATGACCCTCTTTCTCGACGATGACCCTCAGTAACAATGATTCTGCAGAGATGACTCCAGAAACACGAAGACTTCCTGTGTTGGGCTTCAGCCCGAAGCCAGTTGAGAGGAGAAGCCCGGATATCTCCAGAAGATAAATATAGCAGCTACGAAGCAGCGTCGTAAAGACCGCGGGAGCTTGAAATCTCAACGCTGAAGCCCGGCCCAAATTCGAAGCCCATTTTGGCGCAACAGACATAGAAAAAAGGAAACTCGCGAAGACTTGGGAAACTCAACATTATCTCTGACGGATAAACCTAGCCGACTAAGAAACACTATATATATATAGGGATCCACAACTTTATTCACGAAAGCATATACAACAATAATAAACGCTTCTCTTTGCTCATCGTTTCTTTCATAGTTTAACATAGAAATCTCTGTTTCCTGTCGAAACTCTTACAAATCTAATTGTACTAGTATTGGCTTCCACATATGTCGTCCCCATATAAATACCATAGATAGTTGTTAATAGTACCATCATAGTCGAGTATAAATGTTCGTAATGCTGAAGAATTAAATTTCTTCACGCATATGAAAACATCAGATAATATATATTAAAAATTGCTATTATTTTGGGGTTTCTAGTTATGACAATGACAACTTAAATGGGCCATAACTATAAACTGTATAATACAGCAATTGTTTGTCATTTACATGTATACATGCACGTGGGAAGCTATGCTGTGTCGACTCTAGTTTCATTTTTTGTTCATTTAATCCTTCCAAAGAGTCCACACTAAGTCAATTTGATTTCTCTTACATATAATTTTCTGTACATGGTTATATATAAAATACAATAAATGAATACTATTATTGTGAAATCTCATCTGTATTTATATAAGGAATTTAAAACTTCTAATATTGGTCGAACATGCTACATGTGATCAGGTTTTATTGAGAAAACATGATAATATGTATATAACATGTAAAATTATTCATTTATACAGAAAAAGCAAGACATTATATTTGGCCTGGGGATACGCTAGGAATGTTATCGATGTTCTTGGTTTACTTTATTGTTTATACAAGGGTTTTGTTGGGGTCGGATTTCACCCACTCGACTTCGGTCTTCAAAGGTATGATCAATAACAAATGAACACTAGCTTGCAAAGATTATATGACCTCTAAGTCATTTCCCAACAAGAAGATGAACTCTTCTTCGTTTTTCCTAAGTCCTCTCCATCTAAGGAGGGAACCTTCTGAGTTGTCTCTACTCTCAGAAGAAGTCATAAATGCAGTGTCAAAAAGATCACAGACCCAGCGGAAGGCGCTGTGAAGAGAGCATAAGGCGCTGTAAAGACCACAACACAGTGACACCGATGTAACTGGGCAGTGACACCGATGTGTGTGGACACTTCGGTGTCTGCCAGAGTGCCACCGATGTCCAGGCATTTTGGTGTCCGCTAGAGTGACGACAAAGGCTCCAGAAGGTTTCCTGCATCAAAGCCCAGTTACGAAGCCCACATAGGCGCGGCCGACACTAAGAAAGGCAATCCGCGAAAACTTAGGAAAGTTAACATTATCTTCTAGGGAAAGGCTTAGCCGACCTAGGGGGCTATATATATCAATGTAAAAACCTTTGTAAAGGCATTGACAACTTTTATCACAAAAGTATTCAGAGAAATAACAAACCCTATTTTCTCTTTGCTTATCGTTTTTCTTCGTAGCTCATCTTTAGAAATCTCTGCTTCCTTTACAAAACCCTTGCAAATCTAATTGCGCGAGTATTGGCTTCCACATGTTTTAAATCCGAAAAATGAAAAATAGTCAATATATTTGGATGTAATTGTGATCTTAGTACGCAAAACTATTTTATGACTTCTTAACTTTTAGAGAAAATATATGAATACGAAACAAGTATCTAAAAACCGTTAGAAGAATTGATATATCATGGTTTTTACTGTTTTTTGTATCGAGTTTTTTCGGTGTTTTTCGATTGTTTTAGAATCTTTGCAGGTTTGTGTACGTGTGAAACTTAATTGCTGATTATGAAGCATTATGGAGCATCAAGGAAAGAGCAGCCGAAGTCACAAGCATGGAGAAGAAATTTACGCAGTGCGTCGATCAACGCCAACCTATGTGTGTCGATCGACGCAACTTATCTTGACGAGTAGAAAAAAGATTTTTCCAATTCTGAAGATTTCCTTTTTGCAACAGAAGTTCTAGAAGTTTACAAATCAAGCCCATCACGAATTTTCCCTTTATATATTCAGTTTTCTTTCAGTTTTTAGTATCTTATCTTCAATTCAAGACTTAGAGATTTGGAGAGTTTTTGAGAGCTAGGCAGACAAGTTGTTAATAGTTAATTTTGTCTTAGATTGTTAATTTTTTCTTAGATTGTTAGGAATATAGATGCAGATCAATCAAAAGAAAGAGAAGAAGTTTTTTTATTAGAAAGAAGCAAAGTACAAATACAAAGTATGTGTAATACAAAATACGAACTTCACGGTTTCTTTCTCGATCTCGAAGCGATAACTTCTAGATGATAGAGGCTTTCTTGTGGCAATCTCCTAAGACAAAATTTCGTCCCTACTGGTGTAAGTAGTTTTGTGGACGTCTATCTTGCTGGATACAACTATCGAACTCCGAACAAAACACCGTTCGAAATTCCTTGCAAACTCTACTTTGTGTTTCTTTAAAAGTTTAGAGAGATGAAGAAAAGATAGTAATTGGGATGAATCTCTTGTCCTTGAATCACTTCTCATGATCTCTTAATACTTGAAAAGGTATGTTGATCAAGGGGATGCTTTCTCAACGGATGTGTCCGTTGGTTAAATACATGCATATCACGAACCAAATACATGCATATCACGAAACAACACATATGTTAGAAAGAGACGTTCCCTCATAATTAACAAAACATCACCTTAATTAAATGTACGATACATAATGCCTCTTAATTCAAATAACACACTAACAGAAAGTGCACTTAAACAAACAACACGGTTCATAGAACCCTAAACACCAGTTGGTAACTGAGCCAAAATTCTAATCCACCAGTTGTGTTTTTGTGGCCTTTATCAATAGTCTTTAATTAGTTGACGATAACTTGTAGTTGACCAAAAGCAGGAAAAAACAGTGAATAGGAAGAGGAGAATAGTAAAAAACTATTTTCAAAAAGCTTAAGATGAGCGATAGAATATTTTGCAAATGGAAATTATTTTTGTAAAGGAGAAATTTTTTTCAAGCTTACCACTAACAAATAAAGATTGCTTAATGGTTACAACGACAAAAAAAGTCCTTTTAATTGCACAAGTTTGTCGTCAGCCTAACATGCCATTTTTCCCCATATATATATATATATATAACCGGTCTCACCACTCCAAACAATATTGCATTTTTTTTTTAAGGATAATATGAATTTTAAGGTAAGGAAAATAGTAGAAAGATATGCAGCTCTTTACCTATACATGTGAGAATAAGATGTAACATCATTTGTAAATGCTCTCCTTTGTCTACCATCATTTCAATGTCTTTGAATGGACAAATACGAAATCCTCCCGGGTAATTTTGTATCGGTCGCCAATGATATGGCCATTGAAGAAGATTTTGTAAGATTGTCAGTTGACCAACATAACTTACGGTTCGGCTTGACATCACATATGACTGGTGGAATGAAGTTATTTTCTAAACTTATTTAGTCGACAAAGATGCTTGTATTGATGTATCTTACGTAAGAGCAAATTGAACAATATTAGCCAACTTTGAAATTTAGTGTGAAAGATTTAGTATAAAGTCTATGCACTTGGCAGGGATCGGCGCTGACACACCTTTGAAGAACCGGGGTACTCTTATCAGCGGGTTTGACAGTTTCTTGGGCGCGGGTGGCAGTGTCAGCGCCGAATCCGCAGTTCCGCCGCAAATGCTGAGTGTGGCGAATACTAAGTCGATCCTCTTTTTCGTAGAAGGAAGGATGGAACTCGGGACTACATCGTCCGTTATCTCCCTTTTTCCTTTCGATTTTTTCTTCGGTGGCTGCGGTGCTAGGGGTTTTATTTCCCCACTGCCGTTTTGTCTGCTTCTTTAGGGTTTGCCTGTTCAGATGTTTCTTTCCCTCGAGCTTGAGGTTCGGAATGGCTGAAAACCCAGCAGCAAGTAATGATTTCTACCACTATTGGATGCGTGAATTGTGTTATTTTCTACAAATCTATTGGATTCAAATTATCTCTCCTCTTTGTACGCTGTTAAATTTTTTTAATTTCATTTGTACAATCAGGCATTACCAAATGTTCTTATTTGATTAAGTTTTTGGCATTGTGTTTACTTGATTCTACAAATCTATTGGATTCAAATTCTCTCGACTTTGTGTATGTTGTTGATTTTTTCATTTGTACAACAACCAGGCATTACCAAATGTTCTTATTTGATTAAGTTTTTTTTCTTTGTGCTTACTTGATTCTACAAATCTATTGGATTCAATTTCTCTCGACTCTGTGTATGTTGTTGATTTTTTTTGTTTCATTTGTACAACAATGAGGCATTACCAACGTTCTTATTTGATTAAGTTTTTCTTTTTGTGTTTACTTGATTCTTCTATTGGATTCAAATTCTCTTGACTCTCTGTATGTTGTTGATTTTTTCCGTTTCATTTGTACAACAATTAGGCATTACCAAACGTTCTAATTTGATTAAGTTTTTCTCTTTGTGTTTACTTGATTACAAGTTAACGCAGTATGATTCCGGACTCGAGTTTTGAAATCGCATCCAAACTCCAATGTACGCATCAAAATTAGTTGAAATATGGCCAATCATACCCTTCACCTCCGCCAAATTTGGGCGTCTCCTCAAGGCATTACAATATTCCTACAATCTTTTGATTTTACTATTAAACCATTTATTTTGTTTGAATAAACTTTAATTGTTTTAATCTCATTACAAGCCTTATGTTAAATTTGACAGGAAGAATGTGAAGAATTGCATCAGAGAATGAAGAATGGTTTGGCTAAGAGGCTTACAGTAGTATGTACCTAATTGTAACTCAATTTTTGTAATTATCGTTTTTAAAGATATCTCTAATAAAAATTTTCCCACTGTGTTGCTTATTCTTGTGCTTCAGAGTTGTTATAGTTCTCTAATCAAAATCCGCTTTAACCATGGACAGGTGGATATGGAAGAAAAGGCTCGAAGTTTGCATGAAGATGTGACAAAAAATGTATGCTGCTAGCATTCTCTCTATTTGACATGATATCAAATATAGACTCCATTTGTAAGTGACTATCGATCATGATAACTTATGCAGCATAGTACTGTTAAGATGATCAATCAAATCCTGGTTGTTTTCTTAGATTTGTTTATATATATTGTTCTCTATAATTATGTATGTTTTGTACTCCGATCAACGAATCATTGGTCCTCCCGAATGTTACAAATGCTTGTTTAAATCTTCAAAAATCTCATATGTAGAGCTCTCTTTTTAAACTAATTAAAAGGAATAGTTTGAAGCATTTTAAGCCATCCACGTCAGCAAAATAGAGAGCTTCTGAATCAAGCCATGTGGCAGTCTTCAAACAAGGTTAGAAATAAAACACTTTATACCCTAATTTTTGTTTCGGATTCCTATCTCTTCGTCTCCTTCCCAGCAAATACACTTCGATTTCTTTCAATACATTTAATTATGATAACACAAAGTTTTAACCCTATATAAACTACTGCAAGGGCACAGCAATTATTGTAGTAATGCAGGGATCGAATCCACAAGAACCAAGTCTACACTTCAAACTATATGAATCGAAAATAAGCTAAGATGAATTAAAGATGATTGTTTGCAAAATGTAAATGAGAGAAGTAAATAAACGATGTGAACTATGAATTAAAAGCATTGGGCATTAGGGAATTCGTAGGGATTCATGGATTCGAAATACATAAATTGTCACGGAAAGCATTATGAATCTTTCTAGAACTCAAATCACGAAATCAAATTAATCTACTATCGTAGCATCAATTACTGTGTCTAACAACCTAACATTCTAAACTCTAGTTTGAATTCAAGAGGTTAAACATGCATTAGAATCAAGTTTGATATATTCACAAAACACCCTAACATCAGCTTTCGTTGGCTAGGGATGCTTTGCTCATATAGGTTCTTTCAGGCTTTTAAACAAACACTTTTGATGCATTAAACAACCTAAGATTAGAAACTAGGTAGCTAATCAAGTTCCAGCAATAAGAATAACCTATATGAAGAAACTAAGTTATCAATCCCTAAATAACATCATAAATCAATCAAACCCTGAAATCCCTTTGAAACCCTAAAACCCAATTAGAAAACTACTCAGACATATATAAATCAAATCACAAGAAGAATTCATAGAAGACATAATAAAATTAATAAGTAAGTAAACGGGTTTAGAAATCTTCTCCAAATTGTCAATAGGTTTTAGAGATCTTCTCCCAAAAGCTTAGAAACTAAAAGTATGAATACAAAATAAAGTCTTGCCTAAACAATGGCTAAAAGTATCATAAATATAGGTCTAATCACGTTCTGCTCGAAATCCATGACAAAACCAAGTCAAAATAGGAAAATATGCAATTTCTTTTTTTCCCAGCGAACCGGTCGGTTTAGGCAGATTCACATGTCTTCACTAAAACTTGCATAACTCTCGATCTCACCATTGGAATGTCCTCAAATCACCTCCAAATGAAAGATAACTTGATGCTCTCTATTGTGTAAAAATATCACTTCGATCCATCGGTGGAAAATGCCTCAACGAATACCAAACTTCTGACCTTTCTGCACATTTGCTTCAATTCCTTACTCTTTTGCCTTAGACTCCATCCAATCGTGTTTTAACCTGAAAAGACTCTAAACACATATAAAAGACTAGAAAATCCATTGAAATTATTAGTTAGAATGTGTTAAAAACGCAATACATGAACTCCCCTAGACTTAGCCTTTTGCTTGCCCTCAAGCAAAATATAAGACTAAACCTGTGAAAGAAGATTGAAAACATGGAAACTCAGCTTCTCTTTTCGAACGTGCAATGACCACTATATTTGTAATCCACATACTGCAAAAAATCCCTAACGAACCACCATGTAGTTCTCCCTAGACTTTTCCAGCTTCCCAAATCCATTCGTTCATTTCGCAACATTTTCCACAACTCATCATCGCTAGCCTCATTAGAAATTTCAGTGCCAAGAACCTTCTAGATTCTTTCCCGTACAATACCATGACAAATCACCCAATTAACGTTTGGTACTCTTTCTCTACCCTAGACTTAATCCGTTCAATACCCTCTCTTTTTGTGTAAATCCTCATAACGGTGCTCACTACTATTTTTCCTTGTGAGGAGACAGGGCCGCAAGCTCACTACTGTTGTTCCTTCTGAGGAGACAGGGTTGTGCAGACTTTTTCACTGCTTTTAAGGGAGATCAAAGGGGGAGAGGAGTACCATCACTTTTCACCAAAGGTGCATTTGTCAAGTACGAACGAGGAATCATGCTCTATGGACACTAGTCTTTCCAATGAGAGTACAATTAGCTCAGTTTAGTGGATTCTACTGGAAATGAAGAACGTCTCACGTTAACTGGTTAGCCTTTGGATTTGCCATTAGTCGGAGAGCAAACTCATTCTGCAACAATGGTCACTAAAAATCATTAAACGAAGAGATAAATAACATCATAGTTTCCTGACCATAAAGCTTTTGATTCAATAAAACTACTTGGACTGACTCAATCAAAACACCAAATAACTTAAGAGAAACAAAACAAAGAAAAATGGTGTTAGTAAACGATGAAAACCCTCCCCGTGACTTACTTCACACCGTCTCGGTGTGAAAATAAATCAAGAGAAAGGCATAAACATACTCAAACGAAAAAAGAAAAAGAAACTCTTTTTTTTCGCACGTACCTTGCATGGATCGATCGATCCCTAGCAAATCGATCGATTTCAAAACTTCCGCAACTTTTTGGCCAAAATGGATCGATCGTTCCTCTTTCTGGATCGGTCGATCTGCCTGATTTTTGCACGATTTTTTTTTCTGAAACACTTAGAACAAAACTAAAAGTTAGAAAAAAAAACAAAAAAACGAATTATGCATATTTACTAGTGGTTTGCCTCCCACTAAGCGCTTATTTTAAGTCATAAGCTTGACTTCAGCATCATGAATTAGTCAGGAAGATGAGCATGAGAACTTGCTCCACAACAAGCTCCTCAATCAGTAAACTTTAGCTTCAAAACCTTCCTCATCATACCCTTCACAGCTTCTACACCTTTCTCTTTCAACTCATATGTGATAATAGCTCTAACCTTGGCGAAAGGATTTGAAGTTCCTTTGCACTTCACCTTATACTCAATCGTGTCTCCAACACATCTGTGAGGTACCAAAATCATATGAGAATCATCCTTGACTCTTTTTCTCTTCACCTTCTCTTTGCCTTTGTTCTTTTGACTGGTCTTCTTTGTAGTGATAGGAGGGTCTCCATCCAGGACTTCCTTGACCTCACTCTTAACATCTGACACTCTCTCTGTCTTGATTGAGAGCTTCTCTTCATTGATAATGGCAACAGAAGACGCTAGCCTAGCTGCTTCATTAGTAGGTGTAGCTTTGTAGAAGACCTTCTTGTCAATATAAGAGAACGAGACTCTTTCATTAGGCAAATCTAAAACTGCACCCACTGTCGCCATAAACGGTCTTCTAAGAATCAATGACATATCAAGATCTTTGCTCATCTCCACCACCTGAAAATCCGTTGGAACAAGGCAATTTCCTACTTGAACAGGTAAATCATGAATGGTGCCTTATGGAATCTTGATGGAAGAGTCTACAAACTTGAGAAATATCCGAGCAGGTTTCATATCAATCCCAAACGTCTCTGCAATAGCCTTAGACATGAGGTTTATAGAAGACCCAGAATCACAGAGAGATTCTTTAAATTCAACTCCTGAAATAGAGCATAGAACAACAAACTTCCCAGGGTCTTCTACCTTGTGCAATATCTTCAGAGGAGATGGTGTTTTCCTTGCTTCAACAAAGAGAGCCTTAACAACTATGAGATCTTTATTAGTATCTCTAGAGAACTTGCGATATGTAGGATCAACTCTATATGCATCTTCAAACGAGATATCAGGAGAAAGCTCTCTCACCATCTTATTGAACTCAGTCAGCTTCTTTACATCAACCTCACATTTCAGTCTTTAAGGATATGGGATCGTAGGGATGTATGGTAAAGATTCTGCAACTCCCTCTACTTTCTCTTCTGTAAGTGGTGCTGGGATAATCTCCATCTCACTCTGCACTAATATCACATTACACTCTCTAAGATTTGTCTCAACTCGCTTGGAGGGTTCTGAGATTTTAGCTACCTGAGTGTCAAGCTTCTTCACATGAGTAGAGAGAGCTTCATTCTTACCATGCAGATCATTATACATACTATCCACCTTAATAATTATCTCACTAGAAGTTTTCTGTTGGTTAAGTAAGAGTTGCTGCATAAGAATCTCCAGTTTGGTTTCTTTGAGAGGGATGAGTTGTGGGCTGGAAGTTGTTGAATGGCTGATTATGCTGAAATCCACCCTGAAACCCGTTGTGACCCGGATTTTGCACGAACGGTTTATGTTGAAAATTCAGTGAATTTTTTTCTAAAAACCCGGATTTTGTACGAAACCATGTCCATTCACATAGTTGACCTCTTGTTGCTCATCAGTCCCTTCTTCACAAAAGTGTACACCCTTCTGACTCTACTTTAGCAACTGATTGTACCTCTCATTGAGCTCATCGTACTTCTGAAACTCAATGTTGCTAACACGCTTTGACCTGTCATACTCAGAATAGTAGTTATTAGAACTTGCAACCATGTTCTCGAATAACTCGTATGCTGATTTCTCACTCCTGGTCATGAAGTTTCCATTGATTGCAGCATTGAGTTGATCCCTTGATTCCTTGTCAACTCCATCAAAGAAGATGCTGATTAGTTGCTTTTCTGAAAACCCATGATGAGGGCATTCTATATGATACTCCTTGAATCTCTCAAAAGCTTCACCAAATGACTCTCCTGAAAACTTATGGAAAGAGACGATCTTGTTCCTCAGGGAGGTTCTCTTAGACTTAGTGTAGAAATTATCCAAGAATGCATCTCTGCATGGATCCCAAGTTGTCAGAGATGCAAGAGGTAGAGACTTAAACCATCTAGAGGCTTTATCCGCCAGAGAGAAAGAGAATAACTTGCATTTGATCCAGTCCTCAGGAACTCCAATTGCCCTAGTAGTGCTGCAAATCTCCTCAAAGTTCTCTATATGGTCCATTGGGTTTTCAGCCGGTAACCCATGGAATGTGTAGTTCTTCACCAATCTGATCATCTATGGATGCAGGTGATAATCGTTTCTATCAAGAGCAGGTGGACATATCGCAGAGCGATTCTGGAAGAAAGTGTGAGGTGCGTCAGCATCGCCCATACCAGGTTGAACCTGCTGCAATTGTTCTTGTAGCCTCTCAAAATCAGCTCTAATAACAGGTGGATTGTCGACTATATCGCCCATTAAGACTTGTTTCGACTTGTACGCTCTGTTTGTTCGTTCTACTCTTCCTAGTGTCTGGTTGTCAAAGTAAAGCAGGTTATCAGAGCCTTCACTTCTCCTTTGCATACACCTGAAACACACCAAAACAAGCAAAGATAGAACTTCTTAGTAATCTTAGACTAAACTTCAACCCAAAATTCGAAGGTAAAGCAATTGGTCCCCGACAACGGTACTAAAAACTTGATAACACAGAGTTTTAACCCTATATAAACTACTGCAAGTGCACAGCAAATGTTGTAGTAATGTAGGGATCGAACCCACAAGAACCAAGTCTACACTTCAAACTATATGAATCGAAATTAAGCTAAGATGAATTAAAAGATGATTGTTTGCAAAATGTAAATGAGAGAAGTAAATAAACTATGTGAACTATGAATTAAAAGCATTGGTCATTAGGGAATTCGCACGAATTCAGGGATTCGAAATAGATAAATTATCACGGAAAGCATTATGAATCGTTCTATAACTCAAATCACGAAATTAAATTAATCTACTGTCGTAGCATCAATTACTGTGTCTAACAACCTAAGATTCTAAACTGTCGTTTGAATTCAAGAGGTTAAACATGCATTAGAATCAAGTTTGATATGTTCACAAAACACCCTAACATCAGCTTTTGTTGGCTAGGGATGCTTTGCTCATATAGGTTCTTTCAGGCTTTTAAACAAACACTTTTGATGCGTTAAACAACCTAATATCACAAACTAGGTAGCTAATAAAGTTCCGTCAATAAGAATAATCTATATGAAGAAACTAAGTTATCAATCCCTAAATAACATCATAAATCAATCAAACCCTGAAACCCTAAAACCCAATTAGAAAACTACTCAGACATGATAGAAATCAAATCACAAGAAGAATTCATAGAAGACATGATAAAATTAATAAGTAAGTAAAAGGGTTTAGAAATCTTCTCCAAATTGTCAATAGGGTTTAAAGATCTTCTCCCAAAATCTTAGAAACTAAAAGTATGAATAGAAAATAAAGTCTTGCCTAAACAATGGCTAAAAATATCATAAATATAGGTCTAATCACGTTCTGGTCGAAATCCATGAGAAAACCAAGTCAAAATAGGAAAATCTGCGATTTCCTTTTTTCCAAGCTAACCGGTCGGTTTGGGCAGATTCGCATGTTTTCACTAAAACTTGCATAACTTTCGATCACACCTTTGGAATTTCCTTAAATCACCTCCAAATGAAAGATAACTTGATGCTTTATCTTGTGTCAAAATTTCAGCTCGATCCATTTGTGGAAAGTGCCTCAACGAATGCCAAACGTCTGACCTTTCTGCACATTTGCTTCAATTCCTTACTCTTTTGACTTAGACTCCATCCATTCGTCTTTTAACCTGAAAAGACTCTAAACACATATAAAAGACTCGAAAATCCATTGAAATTATTAGTTAGAATGTGTTAAAAATTATTTAGAAAATTCAGTTTGTCTATCAGAAATCTAAATTTTTAAGATCGTAATGGCTGAAAACCCGGCAGCAGGTAAAGATTTCTACCACTATTGGATGCGTGATTTGTGTTATTTTCTACAAATCGATTCGATTCAAGTTCTCTCTCCTCTGTGTACGTTGTTAATTTTTTTTAATTTCATTTGTACAACAATCAGGCATTACCAAATGTTCTTTTTTGATTAAGTTTTTGTCTTTGTGTTTACTTGATTCTACAAATCTATTGGATTCAAATTCTCTCGACTCTGTGTATGTCGTTGATTTTTTTTTTTGATTTGTATAACAATCATGCATTACCAAACGTTCTTATTTGATTAAGTTTTTTTCTTTTTGTTTACTTGATTTTACAAATCTATTGGATTCAATTTCTCTCGACTCTGTGTATGTTGTTGATTTTGTTTCTTTCATTTGTACAAAAATCAGGCATTACCAAACCAGCTTATTTCATTAAGTTTCTCTCTTTGTGTTTACTTGATTCTACAAATCTATTGGATTCAAATTCTCTTGATTCTATGTATGTTGTTGATTTTTTTTGTTTCATTTGTACAACAATCAGGCATTACCAAACGTTCTTATTTGATTAAGTTTTTTTCTTTGTGTTTACTTGATTCTACAAATCTATTGGATTCAGTTTCTCTCTACTCTGTGTTTGTTGTTGATTTTTTTTGTATCATTTGTACAACAATCAGGCATTACCAAACGTTCTTATTTACTTAAGTTTTTCTCTTTGTGTTTACTTGATTACAAGTCAACGCAGTATGATTCTGGACTCAAGTTTTGGAATCGCCACCAAACTCCAATGTACGCATCACAATTAGTTGAAATATGGCCAATCATACCCTTCACCTCCGCCAAATTTAGGCGTCTCCTCAAGGCATAACAATATTCCTACAAACTTCTGATTTTACTATTAAACCATTTATTTTGTTCGAATAATTTTTAATTGTTTGAATCTCATTACAAGCCTTTTGTCAACTTTGGCAGGAGGAGTGTAAAGAATTGCATCAGATAATGAAGAATGGTTTAGCTAAGAGGTTTACAGTAGTATGTACCTAATTGTAACTCAATTTTTATGATTATCGTTTTTAGAGATATCTCTAATAAAAAATTTCCCACTGTGTTGCTTATTCTTGTGCTTCAGAGTTGTTATAGTTCTCTAATCAAAATCCGATTTAACCATGGACAGGTGGATATGGAAGAAAAGGCTCGAAGTTTGCATGAAGATGTGGCAAAAAATGTATGCTGCTAGCATTCTCTCTATTTGACATGATATCAAATATAGACTCCATTTGTAAGTGACTATCGATCATGATAAGTTATACAGCATAGTACTGTTAAGATGATCAATCAAATCCTGGTTGTTTTCTTAGATTTGTTTATATATATATTGTTCTCTATAATTATGTATGTTTTGTAGTCCGATCAACGAATCATTGGTCCTCCCTAATGTTACAAATGCTGGTTTAAAACTTCAAAAATCTCATACGTAGAGCTCTCTTTCTAAAACAATTCAAAGGAATAGTTTGAAGCATTTTAAACAATCCGCATCAGCAAAATAGTGAGCTTCTCTTCAAACAAGGTTAGAAATAAAACACTTTCTACCCGAATTTTTGTATTGTACTCCTATCTCTTCGTCTCCTTCCCAGCAAATTCAGTTTGATTTCTTTCAATACATTTAATTACAAAATTCTTTACAAAATTCAGTTTGTCTATCAGAAATCTAAGTTTTCAATATCATAATGGCTGAAAACCGAGCAGCAGGTAAGGATTTCTACCACTATAGGATGCGTAATTTGTGTTATTTTCTACAAACTATTGGATTCAAATTCTCTCTCCTCTGTGTATGTTGTTGAATTTTTTTTGTTTCATTTGTACAACAATCAGGCATTACCAAACATTCTTATTTGATTAATTTTTTGCCTTTGTGTTTACTTGATTTTACAAATCTATTGCATTCAAATTCTCTCGACTATGTGTATGTTGTTGATTTTTTGTTCATTTGTACAACAATCATGCATTACCAAACGTTCTTATTTAATTAAGTTTTTTCTTTGGGTTTACTTGATTTTACAAATCTATTGGATTCAATTTCTCTCGACTCTGTTTATGTTGTTGATTTTTTTATTGTTTCATTTGTACAACAATAAGAAATTACCAAACGTTCTTATTTGATTAAGTTTTTCTCTTTGTGTTTACTTTATTTTACAAATCTAATGGATTCAAATTCTCTCGACTCTGTGTATGTTGTTGATTTTTTTTTGTTTCATTTGTACAATAGTTATGCATTACCAGACGTTCTTATTTGATTAAGTTTTTCTCTTTGTGTTTACTTGATTACAAGTCAACGCAGTATGATTCCGGACTTGATTTTTGGAATCGCATCCAAACTCTAATGTACGCATCAAAATTGAAATCTGGCCAATCATACCCTTTACCTCCGCCAAATTTGGGCGTCTACTCAAAGCATAACAATATTCCTACAGTCTTCTGAATATATGCGTCTTTCTATATTCTGCCAGTGATATCCATATGAATCGTTTTCACTCTTTATAGCAGTGCTATAGAATAAAATATATGACGCAAAATTCTCTCATTCACTCTCCATAGCTCATATCTGATAAGTTATTCTGAAGATATTTAGATGAACATGAGCTTACATATCAAGATCTCATAATTTGATTAACATGAGGTTACATATCAAGATCTTTACAAAATTTAACATTCGTCTATGTCTATGTCTATAGTGGTAGCTAATGTTAAAATTCACATTAGTTTAGAAATAGATAATCTTAGTATTAGAATGAATAGTGATTTTAGAAGATGAAGTGGGTGTTAAATAATTAGAGCTACATGAAGTGGCAAGCGTAAAAGATACAAGTTTTATGGATTAGGTTAGATACATGCATATTTGCATTGGAATTCAAGAGAAGGAACTTATGAAATAACCAGAGACCTCTAGAGATGAACAAACAGAGATACCGCAATAATTACTTTTGTATTTAGAATATCAATTGAACAATCTTGTACAATTTGCTCAACTCAGAGTTACTCAACATCACACTATAACTTGATCATGAATCTATTCTTAAACTACCCAAGCTGAATCAGCACCTGCTGATATCTCTTTTTCACTCATCAGCTCACCACACTCGGTAACTCTGAGTTCTAAGCTTATGACCCTTTCTATTTTTCTGTGTGAAAGGCATAAACAACAAACAACTTGAACTTCTTCTTTTTATTTAGTTCAAGCCGACAGCTACAATACTCTACAGTACCTCAGCTACAGTTCTGCTACCTGCCTTTATCCAAAGGTCAAACCACCATGCCTTGTTTGTTGATGATGATTTGTGTAGCCTTTCCAAGTCTACTCTGCAGAAGATCCCATCCGCTGCAACAGTAGAAACCCACTCAACACTTTGATGGGCTCAAGACGCCAGCTCAGCAACTTAACTTTTCTTTCTACTGACTGGCTTCACTCTTCACTTGAGTGACTCAATAAGAACCTGTTGCACATGTTCTTTCAATCTCCCCCTCTTTACTTGAGTGTGACAATCCAAGCCCTTGGTACCTGAAACAAGCAGAGACACAAAGAGGAACGAACTACACACAAATGCAAACTCAACACAATGAATCAACACATCAAACGAGAGCAGATAACAGAAGCTAAACAGAAACAGAATCCAATAGAGCCTACTAATTAGGTTTAAGTCATACACACCAAAAGAACATATCCAAGCATTGAAAAATGCTTTTAATAAAAAGCCGAGATAAGTAGAGAGTTTTTTGAAAAACAGAACAGAAAATATTTTGAAACGCATAACGCAATAGCTTGAAACAGAGCACACAAATCAGAATGCAGCACCACCAGCATCACCACTGTCCTCATTCCCAGCCTTGTCAGCGTCTTCGTCTTCATTCTCCTCAGGTCCATGAAGATCAGGAGAGGCAGTTGCAGCATATTCTCCCCCTGCTTGGTAGCACACTTAGGTAAAAAAAAACCATAAATGAAATAAGAACCATATACCAGAGTTAGAGTAACACCATACCAGACACTTTGAGTTAAATCTTGGCAACAAGAGAGACTAGCTGAAACGACCCGACCCATTTTTTTTAATTTAAACCTTGGTCTCGGACTAGCATTCCCAGAAATGTTATCCTCAACGACCAAGCAAACCACACAGACATTCAGCGGATAACAACTTAACCAAATAAAACAAATTCCATTAACACGAAACCAAGTTAAACAATAACCAATTCCAACTAAACCACAACCTAAGACGGTTCTAATGCAATAGCAAAACATGAAAACAATCAACCGAGGCCTAGATCATCCTCCTCTTCGTAGCCATGATTCCACGATCACACTTTGCCTTTACAAGCATCACATGGGAAAAAGAGATGCGTGAGTATTATCATAAATACCCAGTGAGACGGTCATCCCATCTACGACTGCGCACTCAGGCACGATGAACCGCTCAGGCAAACACACAAATCACACAACACATCAAATGGCTTAACACAGCCAAATCATATGTGTGACAATCGACACAACCACTAGGTGTCGATCATCACACTGGTCCAGTGTCGATCGACGCACCTCACTGGTGTCGATCGACACTCCACAGACAAGGTGCATCTGTCGATTGACACTCCACAGACAAGGTGCATGTGTCGATCGACACACTCCCTCGGGTACCTGTGTCGATCGACACACCTTAGTGGTGTCGATCGGCACAAATCACAGACTCGCCAGAATCGAACCTTCTCCTCTCTGGTCCGATTCCGAGCCTGCCTAAACCCATCAACCTGCAAACAAACCACAACAAACACCACAACAAATGCACACAAATACGAAATCAACAATCTATGGTTAATCAGTACACACAAACCTATCACCACGAATCCCTAACGATCCATCGACCCAGAAGCCATGGTCACACACTCACCTTGGATTTTCAGATGTAACTGATGGAATTGAGACTAGAATCGATATAAGCTACAACCACCACAAAATTCCACTCCAAAACAACCAAGAACGAAACCTATTTCACCAAAACTCTCAGGAAATAAGAGAAACTCTCAGAAACTCTTTTCCTCTGATTCTGGCTTTTCTCCCACACCAAAACACGGCCAACAAGGCTTAAATACAAAGCCCTAGGTTCCTCAAACCGAACCAACACGAACCGGCCGATTTAAAACCAACCAGAAACCGTTCAAAATCTGTGTCGATCGACGCACCCCACCTGTGTCGATCAACACCCACTCAAATCAAACCAGCCTCACGCTGAAACATGTGTGTCGATCGACACACCACATTAGTGTCGATCGACACACCCTTCCAATTCTTCAAAATTAGTTCACGGGTGTAACAATTGTCCCTCTCTAAACATGGATTCGTCCTCGAATCCTCAAAACATAGCCACCATGGCTAACCACCTGGCCAACCTGCCAGTAACACCGGAGACTACATCTCCCAGACCCTCTTGAGGCTCACATCCATCCTATGCATATAGACCCGCCTGAGACATTGATCGCTCATAACTCATAACCACACCATCTAACTCTCGGGATCATCACCCCTCAAGCTCTCGGTGCCTCGTACCAACCTACCTCAGTCCGCGCAGTCTTGACAGTATTTGGTACCAACTATCTCCATACTCCTCAAACCATCAAGACACACAGTCTCTCAAGCTCTCGGTATGCATGGAACTCACTATCCCTCGGAGAGACGCATTTCTCAAAGATTTGCCAGAGATCGCAATCTCCCAAAACTATCTCTATACCCTCATGCTCTTAGTCCTCGCAGTCTTGACGAACGATCGGTATGCAGGGAACCTACTATCCCCTGGAGAGACGCATCTCTCAAATATCTGCCGGAGAACGCATCTCCAAGAAAGAACCACTGTCTGTCTTCGAGTTATGCGAGGAAATCGACATCCTCGAACGAAATCAATTCTTAACGTCTATAATGCACCTCTGACCGGAACTACCTCCCTAGGTCTCAACACGATACTCCCAACCCGGAATACCATCACAAACATGATCATCACAGATCATCTGGACTACCCATCACAGTGAGTGTCCCTGCAGAGTCTCTCTGGAACTAGACAGTTTTAACCACTGTAAAACTTCTATTCCGAGATTCTTTAAACACAATAACACACATAGTCCGTTAGAGTTCCTCCAAATTTGGCAAGTTTTATTCACAATAAAACTTTCATTTCGAGGTTCTCTAACCACAAAAATGACTACCAAAGTGAACAACATAAGAAATACTCATCTTATTAAACTGGAAAAATATCATAATCATTACAACTCAAATGAAAATACATAATCCACAACCACAATCCTCACCACACACGGTGACTACAACACAAAACCGAAACTGGAAACCATAAAACAAGTTCACTCCTCGGCTTGCTTCTCAAACCACTTCTTGAACTTCGTTTTTAACTTAGCCTCTGGTTCCCAAATCTCCTCCTTAACACCGTCACAGTCCCACAAGACTCTCAACAACGGCACTCTCTTCCGGCGCAGAACCTTTATACTCCTCTCAAGGATCCTTACCGGCCTCATCCCAACAGTCCAATTAGGCTGAAGATCTGTAGGTATTGTCACTACTACCTCCTCGGACGTGTGCAAACACTTCCTGAGCTTCAACACATGAAACACATCATGGAACTTCTCCATGATCGGAGGCAGCTCCAATCGATAAGCAACTGGTCCCACATGTACGCCCATGTTCATTATCTAAACCGGGGAGCCACTGATGAACGCTCAGGCATCCGATCAGAGGTTCCCGGAACACATCCAAAATCCCTAGACTAGATTTCTAAGTGTTCATCCCCATCGGATACACCTCAAGGCTTGCCAACTTGAGACATACCCGATGGTTTGTTCGTCCGGACAAAGACTAATATCTTATGAAACCCGAGTTATTTCAAAATCTTATTTTTATATATCTTTTACATAGAATTTTCAACGGTTTACAAAGTATAAACGTTATGAGTCTAATACTCCAAAATGATCATTTACATAATAAATATTAATCATTTACCGAAAGGCAAAGAAATCTACCACTGATTATCCTAACGTTCCTTCGCGTGCTCCCCAAAGGTCTACCCGCTAAAGGTTACCTGCAAAACAAGTTGAGTCGTGAGCACTAATTGCCCAATGAGTCTAGGGTTTCCCTAAACAATTTCATTTCCATCCAAACCCAAAATAAAAATCAACACACAAGCAAGCAAAACAATCAACAATCAGTTATTAACGTTTTTAGTTTTCTTAAGGCCTACGCGTAGACTATTCCCATCACGTGTAACCAAAGTTATCGTTCGGTCCATAACCACAAAGGCTAAAGACTTAGGATCCTTAATCATTCCTGGGGCCTTAAACATAAGGAAACCACATCGGGAATATGCATCGTCATGCATTACACGGCCCCAGACTGCAATCCCGTCTCTCCGTGTCTTCATGTACTTAATCGAAATCTTTATCGGTCAAAACACGACCTCAAGGGAATATCTTTCCACGTTCAATAATTTTTATAAGTTTTACTAACACTTAAGTTTGAGTAAACTTATATGATTTCATACTTAGCATTCATTAAGTGTTTTCAGCACTTAGGCGAATTCTTAACAAACGGAGCATGAACCTCAATCAAATAATATTCAAGATTACTTAGCAAAATTTTAGATTTCGTGTATAAACCTCTACGATTATAATTCCATATGATCAAGGAAGCAATACGAAACCCACTCAATTGTTTTGCAGTAAAACAACAAACATAACAAAAGACTCACCGATTACTTGGTGAAAGTATGTGATTCGATTCACTCAATGAATCTTACTCTCGGCTGCCTTACGATCGGACTGAAGATCTTTCGGAGTGATGATCTGTTCCATTAGATCACACGAAAATTACTAAGGCAACACTTTGAGTTTTCTTAAGGAAACATTATGGAAAGTTCACTCGAACATTACCTAGATTGGAACATAATGGTTCAAAGGACTTTGATGATTGTCTGGAATCAAACCAGAACTGATCCTACGAGTTTGAGATGGATCCGGTCATCGGATCAAGAAACTAAGGTCATATTCAAGATCAACACAAAAAATCAAGTCAGACAAGACAAGATTTAGATCAAGAAACTTACCCTAAGTTTCCTCGAAATTGCTCTAGAACGGTCCGCATAAATTGTATATGGCTTGTTTGGCTCAGGTAAAGCTATGACGGGTGCGGTGGTCAAAGTCTTCTTTAACAAATGAAACGCCTTCTCTGCTTCTTCAGTCCACACAAAGACTACGCCCTTTCCGGTCAGACGAGTCATTGGCTTGGATATGCTAGAAAATCCTTTTACAAATTTTTTGTCATATCCCGCGAGTCCTAAGAAAATGTGGACCTCTGTAGCGTTCATCGGTTGTGGCCAATCTTGTATAGCAACAATCTTCTCTGGGTCGACCGAAACTCCTTGTTCCGATACCCGATGTCCTAAGAATTCTATCTCCCGTTTCCAAAAGCTACACTTGCTAAACTTAGCAAAGAGCTTTTGACTCCTTAAGCGCTCTAACACTTTCCTTAAGTGTATTTCATGCTCCTCAATTCTCTTAGAGTAGATAAGTATATCATCGATGAATATGATAATAAACTCATCTAGATAATTACGAAAGACTTCATTCATCAACCGCATAAATGCTGATGATAGGCTGATGCTAAATCAATCTTCGAAAACCAACTAGCTCCTTGTAGTTGATCTAGCAACTCGTCTATCCTTGGCAATGGATACTTATCCTTGATGGTAACGTTGTTGATTCCTCGATAATCTATACACAATCTCATGCTACCATCCTTCTTCTTAACAAATAACACCGGTGCTCCCCACGGCGATGAACTGGGTCTAATGAATCATTTTTCCATTAGATCCTCTAACTGTTTCTTTAATTATGCTAGTTCTCCTGGAGCCATCCGGTAAGGTGCCTTAGCTATTGGAGCTGCTCCCGGTTCCAAAGAAAATGAAAAAGGATCATTACGAGATGGTGGTAACCCTTCTAGAGGTTTGAACACATCATCGTATCCTTGGACTACCGGAATCTCCTCTAGCTTAGGTTCCTCCGATGCACTATCAGTCTTGATGCTAAGGGTGACAAGGTAAACTTCACCTTCATCAAGGTCCTTTTCTGCTTTTAAGGCCGTTACGAAGGATACAGTGGGATTGGTTTGAATTCCGTGGTAGGTTAAGGAAGGTTTCCCGGCTATCTCAAAGGTTACCCTTCCTCGACCACAATCTAAATGTGCCATGTACGCTGATAACTAGTCCATTCCTAAAACGATCTCAGAATGATCTAAAGGTGTGACTAAGAGATTGGTTAGGAATGTGTGGTTTTGAATGATAATCTGAACTCCTATATAGCAACTCGTTGCTATAAGGATCTGATCACCGGGTGTTAGGATAGGAACATGAACTTTTACTATCGCAAAGATCCCCTTAAAACCCGACGTGACTTTGGGTGATGCAAAACTATGCGTCACTCCCGTGTCAAACAAAACGTGTGTGGGAATACCACAAACGCGTAATGTTCCTAGATATAAGTGCAATAAACTCTTGTTCAAAAACTTTCATATATATATTAAACAAAGTTTTACACTGTATCACATATACAATACAAAAAGTTTCGAGTTAAAACACCTATTTACCTGAAATTGGACCTTTAGAGGTCGAGATGGTTCATGTTTATCTAAGGAATACACGCGTCCTGCGATGGCTTAACGCTTGGGTGGTGACTCGATTGCTGGCTGAACCTCTAACGCATGTGCAGCCGCTGGTCGGGTGGTCTTGACAGGACTTGAGGTTGAGTAGTGCCCGGGTTGGTTGCAAGTAAAACATACAACATTAGCCGGCACAGGCCATGGCTTTCCCTCGGTTGGGCATGCTCTCGAGTAATGGCCACTTCGGCCACACTTATAGCATTCCCGTAAGGTTTCTATCGCTGGTGTCCCTCTACCGGCGGGTCCCCTACTGCAATCCTGACCAAAGGCTCCAAAACCTCGACCTTGCCCTCGGCCCGCATTTCCACGTCGTGCCACTTGGTTGCTTGGCCCCGGCCTCTGTGCTTACTGCTGCGGCACTTGTGGTGTTGGCGGTTTGTCGTAGAAGGCTCGCTCAATCTCAATGCCTTCCTCAACATTCACTGCCCGCTCCACAAGCTAAAACAGACTATGGTACTCTACTGCCAACAGTCGGTTCATAATTTCCGGTCTCAACCCACGCAAAAACTTCCTAACAACCGCCGCTTCACTATCTAACCATAATGTGTGTAACGTCAAAGCCGAGTAAATTCAGCTTCATACTCTCGCACTGAACGCTGTCCCTGATTCAACTCCAGGAACTTCCTCTCCAATCTATCCTTATCTTCTGGTGGGAAATACTTCCTTTCAAATTCTTGTCGAAAAGTATCTCATGCGAGTTCCACACTCATGTAGTGATCTTTCACACTATTCCACCAGTTGCTCGCATCTGCCATCAAGTAATGTGTGGCTACGTCGAACTTAAAATCATCTGGACATCGGATCGCTACGAAATTCCTCTCGATATGCTGCATCCATGAGTCCGCAGCAAATGGATCCGTATTACCAAAGAACCTTCTTGTTCCTAGGTTCTTCATCATCATCACCATTTTTAGAAAATCTGGTGGTGATGGTGGAGGATCCTGTTGATGTCCACGAGGAGTTCGTCGCCGATCTCCTAGGCGTCCCGCCAATTCATGGATCACACTCATTAGACGCTCCTCGGTACCTCTCCCTTCGCGTCTCGATCCAGTGGGCCTCGTCCTACTTGGTCCCGCTCACTCAGGATTAGGACGGTTAGGACGATTCCGTCCATGACTCTCCGGTTTGACCTGTTCATCATGTCCTGGATACCTACGACGGGAGGTAACTGATCCGCCAGGACTCTCTAATGGTGATCCTCTGTAACCCGATCTACTAGGCCCTTCAAAGCTTGTGTCCTCCCGATGAACAATGGGCGAGGACTCTGATGACTCAGAGGATATCCATCCACCATGTGAGGGGGATATCCATCCTCTAACATGTGATCCCTCAGGTCCAGGATCACTAATGTCACGAAATCCTAACTTCGCTATGGAATGTGGGGAGTTTTCATCGGTATATTCGCGGTACTGAATCCGCGGTATATACTCTGGTATATACTCCGACACATCCTCTGACGGTTCCGAATCCGAAATATAGCCCAACATAGGGGGTCCACTGTATCGCCCTGGATTGTACTCGTTTGGAACGATATGCGACATCAATGGCCAATCTCCATACATGGGAATGTGACGGTGCGGTGGAGTACCCATCTGCCACAAAGAACAAGGTAAGTCTTATCCCATCTTATATAAACCCAATAGCACAGGAACGTAATCAGTTTGTAACGCTCAGGTTCATTATCTAAATCGGGGAGCCACTGATGAACGCTCAGACATCCGATCAGAGGTTCCCGGAACACATCCAAAATCCCTAAACTAGATTTCTAAGTGTTCATCCCCGTCGGATACACCTCAAGGCTTGCCAACTTGAGACATACCCGATGGTTTGTTCGTCCGGACAAAGCAACGATTGATCGTGGTGGACTAGATGATCGGACAGAGTATCCCTTGGATAAACTGATCTGATCGAAGTGATCGGAGAAGGTTTCGAGGTGGTTAAAGATTACGGACTGATCGGACAGAGTAACACTTGGAAAAACTGATCGGATCGAAGTGATCAGACAAGTTTTCTAAGTGGATAACTGCTCGGGGTGGTTTAGACTAATCGGAACAAAGGTTCTCGGTCACTGAAAATATCGGACTGATTTGCTAGGATTTTTCAGACTGTTCTTGGTTTCGAGTATGGGTTAAGGACAACGACAAAGCCTTGCTTATATAGGCGGAAGGCAAGCAGCCTAGCAGGCTGGTGAAGCAGCTCGGCAGATGGCTTTACCCAGCCACCGAGACTGATTCTAGGCGCGACACGTGGATTCTAAGGCTGAGCAGCTACTTGTCATAACTTTGCCCAAGGGTAAGCTCAGCCACCGAAACAATTATGGTCGTGACACGTGGATAGGACAAGCTTTGCAGTTGCTTGTCATTGCTTCGGCCAAGGGTTTCGTAGGCAGCTCTTACTTGGACGTTGCGTCGTCCAAAGGTTAGCTTAGTGACTCACTAAGCACCCAAGCACACAGCTTAGTCATCGAGGTGCTTGGCTAGGTTTCGACCAAAACCTAAGTAACTAATCGGACTAATCCGCACATTGCATCGAGTCTTTCCTGAAGCTACTTGTCATACCTTCGTCCAAGGGTAAGCTTAGCCACCGAAACAATTCTGGTCGTGACACGTGGATAGGACAAGCTTTGCAGCTGCTTGTCATTGCTTCGGCCAAGGGTTTTGTAGCCAGCTTCTACTTGGACGTTTCGTCGGCCAAAGGTTAGCTTAGTGACTCACTAAGCACCCAAGCACACAGCTTAGTCATTGAGGTGCTTGGCTAGGTTTCGGCCAAAACCTAAGGAACTAATCGGACTAATCGGCACATTGCATCGAGTCTTTCCTGAAGCGCGGTTTCGCCCTAAGCGAGGGTCATTACATTCTCTCCCCCTTAAAAGAATTCGTCCCGAATTCTCAAGGGTTAGATGGTCCGGCTTCCTGAGTTCTATCAGTTTCTAGGAAGAGTTCTGGGTTAGACTTTCGGAGTCTCGCTTCATCTTCCCAAGTAACAACATCTCTATGTTGTTTTCTCCTAATAACCTTAATCAAGAATATTTCTCGTCCCTTCAAAATTCTAGATCGCCTCTCACCGATCCATATTGGTTCAGGAGAAGGAGGTCTGGTTCGGTTCTGTAATCGGATAGCCTTTCTGTCTGTGGTACATCTGGTCCACGGACATACTTCCGCAACATAGATACGTGGGATACATTATGTAATCCCTTATCAGCCGGAAGATCTAACTCATAGGCTACTTCTCCTACTCTCCTCTTAATGCGATAAGGACCCATATTCCGCGGGTTTAACTTACTAGGCTTAGCAAATCTATCCTTCCCTTTCTCAGCAGCCGCTTTTAACCATACCCAATCATCAACCTCATAAACAACATGTCTCCGATGTTGGTCGGCATACGTCTTTTGTCGATCTTGGGCTCTCTTCATATTAGCCCGAACAAGGCTAATTTTTTCTGTGGTTTCCTTTACTATGGCTGGCCGAATTTTCCTTCCTTCTCCTAATTCGGTCTAGCACATAGGTGATCGACAAGGACGTCCGTATAAGGCTTCATACGGCGACATACCAATAATGGCATGGTAGCTATTATTGTATGCATTTTCCACTAACGGTAAGTGGACATCCCAAGTCTTTTTCCAATCTAACATACACATCTGAAGTAAATCCTCGAGAGTCCTTATGGTTGGCTCTGTCTGACCATCCGTCTCAGGATGAAATGCTTTACTCATAAACAGATCGGTCCCACGTGCTTTTTGTAAACCTCGCCAAAGTCTAGCCGCAAATCAAGAATCACGATCGGACACTATGTTGGATGGAACCCCATGAAGCTTCACGATCTCATTCAAGTATTGCTTAGCCAACGTTTCTATATTATCGTCAAGTCTCATTGGCAAAAAATGAGCATTCTTGGTTAAACGATCCACAATTACCCAAATTGAATCGTTTCCCCGTCCTGGGGTTACCTGTAATCCTGTAACAAAGTCCATAGCTATCGCATCCCATTTCCATTATGGGATCGGTAAGCTCTGTAGCAATCCCGCTGGCACTTGATGTTATATCTTTATTTGTTGACAGGTTTGGCACTGCGCTACCCACTTTGCAACAGACCGCTTCATTCTCGGCCAATGATAGTACTAGTGAATGTATTGGTACATCTTAGTACTCCCCGGATGAATACTAAGAAAGGAATGATGGGCTGTTTTCAAGATCTCATCCCGTAAGCCTTGTCCCTTAGGCACGGTTATCCTTTTGTTCTGAAGCAGGGTACCATCTGCGGCCAAATGGTAACCTCTTGCGTTTGGCTCTTCACGATTATCCAACTCCTCGATAATCTTCTTCAGGTTCTCATCCTCTCTTTGCTCTTGTCGAATACGCTGTAGTAAACTCGGTTGGTTTACCGCCTGTAAACCTAACGCTTCACTACTCTCGCCCTCTAAGTTCGATAAGCTAACCATTTTGAGTTCTGCAGGTTGGCTCATCAAGTCCTTCTTAATATCAATCTTTACCCTACAACGGCTCAAGGCATCTGCAACCACATATGCCTTTCCCGGATGGTAAGCAAATTTCATATCATAATCCGCTATAAATTCCATCCACCTTCTCTGTCTTGCATTATGATCAGGTTGGATGTATAGATATTTTAAGCTTTGATGATCTGTCATCATTTCTACTGTTTCCCCGTAGAGATAAGATCGCCAGATCTTAAGGGCATGTACAATTGCAGCCAATTCCAAATCATGTACGTGTTACTTCTACTCGTGTTTTCTCAACTGTCGGGATGCATAGGCAATGACCTTCTTTCCTTGCATAAAAACACATCATAATCCTGTTCCACATGCATCCGCATAAACTGTATATGGCTGGTTTGGCTCAGGTAAGGCTAAGACCGGTGCGGTGGTCAAAGCCTTCTTTAACAGATTAAACGCCTTCTCCGCTTCTTCAGTCCACACAAAGACTACGCCCTTTCCGGTCAGACGAGTCATTGGCTTGGATATCCTAGAAAATCCTTTTACAAATTTTCTGTAATATCCTGCGAGTCCTAAGAAACTGCGGACCTCTGTAGCGTTCATCGGTTGTGGCCAATCTTGTATAGCAACAATCTTCTCTGGGTCAACCGAAACTCCTTGTTCCGATACCTGATGTCCTAAGAATCCTATCTCCCGTTTCCAAAAGCTACACTTGCTAAACTTAGTAAAGAGCTTTTGACTCCTTAAGCGCTCTAACACTTTCCTTAAGTGTATTTCTTGCTCCTCAATGCTCTTAGAGTAGATAAGTATGTCATCGATGAATATGATAACAAACTCATCTAGATAATCACGAAAGACTTCATTCATCAACCGCATAAATGCTACTGGAGCATTAGTTTGGCCAAACGGCATGACCACAAATTCATAGTGGCCATATCGTGTCCTAAATGCGGTCTTTACGACATCCTTCTCACAAATTCGAATTTGATGATAGCCTGATGCTAAATCAATCTTCGAAAACCAACTAGCTCCTTGTAGGTTATCTAGCAACTCGTCTATCCTCGGCAATGGATACTTATCCTTGATGGTAACGTTGTTGATTCATCGATAATCTATACACAATCTCATCCTACCATCCTTCTTCTTAACAAATAACACCGGTACTCCCCACGGCGATGAACTGGGTCGAATGAATCCTTTTTCCATTAGATCCTCTAACTGTTTCTTTAAATTCTACTTGTTCTGCTGGAGCCATCCGGTAAGGTGCCTTAGCTATTTGAGCTACTTCCGGTTCCAAAGAAATTGAAAAAGGATCATTACGAGATGGTGGTAACCCTTCTAGAGGTTTGAACACATCATCGTATCCTTGGACTACCGGAATCTCATCTAGCTTAGGTTCCTCCGATGCACTATCACTCTTGATGCTAAGGGTGACAAGGTAAACTTCACCTTCATCAAGGTCTTTTTCTGCTCTTAAGGCCGTTACGAAGAATATAGTGGGAATGGTTTGAATTATGTGGTAGGTTAAGGAAGGTTTCCCGGCTATCTCAAAGGTTACCCTTCCTCGACCACATTCTAAATGTGCCATGTACGCTGATAACTAGTCCATTCCTAAAATGATCTCAGAATGATCTAAAGGTGTGACTAAGACATTGGTTAGGAATGTGTGGTTTTGAATGATAATCGGAACTCCTATATAGCAACTCGTTGCTATAAGGATCTGATCACCGGGTGTTAGGATAGGAACATGAACCTTTACTATCGTAAAGATGCCCTTATAATGCGAGGTGACCTTGGGTGATACAAAACTATGCGTCGCTCCCGTGTCAAACAAAACGTGTGTGGGAATACCACAAACGCGTAATGTTCCAAGATATAAGTGCAATAAATTCTTGTTCAAAAACTTTTATATATATATTAAACAAATTTTTACACTATATCACATTATACAATACAAAAAGTTTCGAGTTAAAACCCCTATTTACTTGAAATTGGACCTTTAGAAGGTCGAGATGGTTCAAGTTTATCTAACGAATACACGCGTCATGCGATGGCTTGACGCTTGGGTGGTGACTCGATTGCTGGCTGAACCTCTAACGTATGTGCAGCCGCTGGTCGGGTGGTCTTGACAGGACATTAGGTTGAGTAGTGCCCGGGTTGGTTGCAAGTAAAACATACAACATTAGCCGGCATAGGCCGTGGCTTTCCCTCGTTGGGGCATGCTCTCGAGTAATGGTCACGTCGGCCACACTTATAGCATTCCTGTAGGGTTTCTATCGCTGGTGTCCCTCTACCAACGGGTCCCCTACCGCGACCCCGACCAAAGGCTCCAAAACCTAGACCTTGCCCTCGGCCCGCATTTCTAGGTCGTGCAACTTGGTTGCTTGGCCCCGGCCTCTGTGCTTGCTGCTACGGTACTTGTGGTGTTGGTGGTTTGTCATAGAAGGCTCGCTCAATCTTATTGCCTTCCTCAACATTCACTGCCCGCTCCACAAGCTGAAACAGACTATGGTACTCTACTACCAACCGTCGGTTCAGAATTTCTGGTCTCAACCCACGCAAAAACTTCCTAACAACCGCCGCTTCACTATCTACACCATAATGTACGTAACGTCGAAGCCGAGTAAATTCAGCTTCATACGCACTGAACGCTGTCCCTGATTCAACTCCAGGAACTTCCTCTCCAATCTATCCTTAGCTTCTGGTGGGAAATATTTCCTTTCAAATTCTTGTCGAAAAGTATCCCATGAGAGTTCCACACTCATGTAGTGATCTTTCACACTACTCCACCAGTTGCTCGCATCTGCCATCAAGTAATGTGTGGCTACGTCGGACTGAAAATCATCTGGACATCGCATCGCTGCAAAATTCCTCTCATAATGCAGCATCCATGAGTCCGCATCAAATGGATCTGTATTACCATAGAACCTTCTTGTTCCTAGGTTCTTCATCATCATCACCATTTTTAGAAAATCTGGTGGTGATGGTGGAGGATCTTGTTGATGTCCACGAGGATTTCGTCGCCGATCTCCTAGGCGTCCCGCCAATTCATGAATCACACTCATTAGACAATCCTCGGTACCTCTCCCTTCGCGTCTCGATCCAGTGGGCCTCGTCCTACTTGGTCCCGCTCACTCAGGATTAGGACGGTTAGGACGATTCCGTCCATGACTCTCCAGTTTGAGATGTTCATCATGTCCTGGATACCTACGACGGGAGGTAACCAATCCGCCAGGACTCTCTAATGGTGATCCTCCATAACCCGATCTACTGGGCCCTTCAAAGCTTGTGTCCTCCCGATGAACAATGGGCGAGGACTCTGATGACTCAGAGGATATCCATCCACCATGTGAGGGGGATATCCATCCTCCAACATGTGATCCCTCAGGTCCAGGATCACTAATGTCACGAAGTCCTAATTCCGCCATGGAATGTGGGGAGTTTTCATCGGATATTCGCGGTACTGAATCCGCGGTATATACTCTGGTATATACTCCGACACATCCTCTGACGGTTCCGAATCCAAAATATAGCCCAACATAGGGGGTTCACTGTATAGTCCTGGATAGTACTCATTTGGAACGATATGCGGCATCACTGGCCAATCTGTATACACGGGAATGTGACGGTGCGGTGGAGTACCCATCTACCACAAAGAACAAGGTAAGTCTTATCCCATCTTATATAAACCCAATAGCATAGGAACGTAATCAGTTTATAACGCCCAGGTTAATTATCTAAACCGGGGAGCCACTGATGAACGCTCAGGCATCCGATCAGAGGTTCCCGGAACACATCCAAAATCCCGTCGGATACACCTCAAGGCTTTCCAACTCGAGACATACCCGATGGTTTGTTCGTCTGGACAGAAACCCGAGTTATTTTAAAATCTTATTTTTATATATGTTTTACATAGAATTTTCAACGGTTTACAAACTATAAACGTTACGAGTCTAATACTCCAAAATGATCATTTACATAATAACTATTAATCATTTAACGAAAGGCAAAGAAATCTACCACTGATTATCCTAACGTTCCTTCGCGTGCTCCCCAAAGGTCTACCCGCTATAGGTTACCTGCAAAACAAGTTGAGTCGTGAGCACTAATTGCCCAATGAGTCTAGGGTTTCCCTAAACAATTTCATTTCCCATCCAAACCCAAAATAACAATTAACACACAAGCAAGGAAAAGAATCAACGATCGGTTATTAACGTTTTTAGTTTCTTAAGGCCTACGCGTAGACTATTCCCATCATGTGTAACCAAAGGCATCATTCGGTCCATAACCACAAAGGCTAAAGACTTAAGATCCTTAATCATTCTTGTGGCCTTAAACATAAGGAAACCACATCGGGAATATGCTGCAATCCCGTCTCTCCGTGTCTTCGTGTAGTTAACCAAAAATTTTATCGGTCAAGACACGGCCTCAAGGGAATATCTTTCCACGTTCAATAATTTTTATAAGTTTTACTAACACTTAAGTTCGAGTAAACGTATACGATTTTATACTTAGCATTCATTGAGTGTTTTCAGCACTTAGGCAAATTCTTAACAAACACAGCATGAACCTCAATCAAATAATATTTAATATTACTTAGCAAAATTCTAGATTTCGTGTATAAACCTCTACGATTATAATTCCATATGATCAAGCAAGCAACACGAAACCCACTCAATTGTTTTGCAGTAAAACAACAAACATAACCAAAGACTCACCGATTACTTGGTGAAAGTATGCGATTCGATTCACTCAATGAATCCTACTCTCGGCTGCCTTACGATCGGACTGATGATCTTTCGGAGTGATGATCTGTTCCATTAGATCACACAAAATTACTAAGGCAACACTTAGAGTTTTCTTAAGGATACATTATGGAAAGTTCACTCGAACATTACCTAGATTGGAACAGAATGGTTCAAAGGACTTCGGTGATCGTCTAGAATCAAACCGGAACTGATCCTACAAATTTTTGATGGATCCGGCCATCGTATCAAGAAACTAAGGTCATATTCAAGATCAACACGAAAAATCAAGTCGGACAAGACAAGATTTAGATCAAGAAACTTACCCTAAGTTTCCTCGAAATTGCTCTAGAACGGTTCGCGGTGATTACCCAACGGACTGATGAACGGACAGAGTAACGATTGATCGCGGTGGACTAGTATCCCTTGGAAAAATGGATCGGATCGAAGTTATTTGACAAGTTTTCTAAGTGGATAACTGCTCGCGGTGGTTTAGACTGATCGGAACAAAGGTTCTGTGTCACTGAAAATATCGGACTGATTTGCTAGGATTTTTCAGAGTGTTCTTGGTCTCGATTATGGGTTAAGGACAAGGACAACGCCTTGCTTATATAGGCGGAAGGCAAGCAGCCTAGCAGGCTGGTGAAGCAGCTCTGCAGATGGCTTTACCCAGCCACCGAGACTGATTCTAGGCGCGACACGTGGATTCTAAGGCTGAGCAGCTACTTGTCATAACTTCGCCCAAGGGTAAGCTCAGCCACCGAAACAATTCTGGTCATGACACGTGGATAGGACAAACTTTGCAGCTGCTTGTCATTGCTTCGGCCAAGGATTTCGTAGGCAGCTCCTACTTGGACGTTTTGTCATCCAAAGGTTAGCTTAGTGACTCACTAAGCACCCAAGCACACAGCTTAGTCATCGAGGTGCTTGGCTAGGTTTCGGCCAAAACCTAAGGAACTAATCGGACTAATCCGCACATTCCATCGAGTCTTTCCTGAAGCGCGGTTTACCCCTAAGCGAGGGTCATTACACCACACATTCCACAACCAGGAATGGACCCATGTACCTCGTACTCAGCTTATCCTGTGATATGGACCTGTTCAGATCCCGCATCATCGCTATCTTCAGATACACTCGATCTCTGACAGCATATTCTAACTCTTTTCTGCTTTTATCGGCACAACTCTTCTGCGGATCATGAGCCTCTTTCATGTTTAGCTTCACAACATGGATCTTCTCCGTTGTCTCCTGAACAAAATTTACACCATAAATGCTCCTCTCCCCGACTTGGGGAAAACATAGAGGTGTACGACATGGTCTCCCATACAAAGCCTCAAAAGGAGCCATACCAATACTCGCCTGATAATTGTTATTATAGGCAAACTCCACCAAACTCAAGTGATAATTGCTATGACCATCCCAATCCAGCACACACATCCTCAACCGGTCCTCAAGTGTTTGAATCGTCATCTCAGACTGCCCATCAGTCTGAGAATGATTTGATGTACTCATATGCACCTTAGTGTCCATCTCAGCTTGGAAGGCTCTCCAGAACACTGAAG
The DNA here is from genome assembly GCA_900128785.1 of Arabis alpina. NCBI lineage: Eukaryota > Viridiplantae > Streptophyta > Magnoliopsida > Brassicales > Brassicaceae > Arabis > Arabis alpina. The sequence continues at coordinate 26,800,101 of LT669791.1, forward strand.
AAAACCTCGGATCTCATTCCGACACAATGCTCGCTGGCACTCCATGCAACCTCACAATCTCCTTCACATGAGCCTCTCTCAGAATCTCCTGCCTCAAGTCCTCATCCTTAGGCACACAGACTCGTCCATGCACTAAGATAGTCCCATTAGTCAAAACCTGATACTCAGAACCCGCAGCCTTAGAAAGATCAACCAACACCTGATCCTTCTCCTGAGCTACTCGAATCCTGCTCAACAGATCTGCTTGGTCAACTGCCTCCAACCCCAAAGGCTCCTATGAGATAACACACAGCCTCAAGGTACAAATCATACTCACAAGAGTCTCCATATCCCGCTCATGAGCTGAATCATACCGCCTCCGACTAAGAGCATCTGCCACAGTGTTAGCCTTACCGAGATGGTAAACAATGTCCAAGTCATAATATGCCAACATCTCTGACCACCGCCTTTGTCATACATTCAAATTCTGTTGAGTAAAAATGTACTTCAAATTATGATGATCGGTGAACACCTGAACTCTGCCACCATACAGATAAGACCTCCAAGTCTTCAACGCAAAGATCACTACAGCCAACTCTAAATCATGGACATGATAGTTGCCCTCGTGCTTCCTTAACTGCCTCGAAGCATGTGCAATCACCTTACCCTGCTGCATCAACACACAACCGAAACCAACTCCTGAAGCGTCTGTATACACCACATAAGGCTCGCTTGGCTTAGGCAATGCCAACACTGGTGTACTAGTCAACGTCGTCTTCAGCTTCGCGAAACTCAGCACACAATCTGCAGACCACACAAAAGGAACATCCTTCCCTATCAGCTTTGTCATAGACTGAGCCATACTCGCAAAACCTTTGACGAATCTCCTATAGTAGCCTGCCAACCAAGAAAACTCCTGATCTCCGTAGCATTCCTCGGTCTAGGTTAATCTCGGATAGACTGAATCTTCGCCGGATCCATAGAAACTCCATCTGCAGAAACGATGTGACCCAGAAAACCATATCTCGCTGCCAGAAACTACACTTGCTCAACCTAGCAAATAGCTTTTGTTCCCGCAACTTCTCTAAAACTCTCCTCAGATGTACCTCATAATCCTCAAGACTCTTTGAATACACCAAAATGTCATCAATGAAGATAATCACGAACTCATCCAGATATTCCTGGAAAACTCCGTTCATCAACCTCATAAATGCCGTCGATGCATTCGTCAACCCGAAAGGGATAACCACAAACTCAAAATGCCCATACCGAGTCCTGAAAGCCGTCTTTATGACATCTGCCTCATCAATAGGAATCTGGTGGTAACCGGATGCCAAGTTAATCTTGGAGAACCAAGTAGCCCCTCTTAACTGATCCAACAACTCATCAATTCTCGGAAGAGAATACTTGTTCTTCACAGTGACTTGGTTAAGCCCTCGGTAATCGATGCACTTCTTCTTCACAAAAAACACCGGTGCTCCCCACAGTAAAGTACTCGGTCGAATAAAATCCTTATCCAACGAATCCTCCAAGTGCTTCTTCAGTTCTGCCAACTCTACTGGAGCCATTCGATAAGGTGCCTTAGATAACGGCGTTGTCCCAGGCTCTAACTCAAGCGTGAAAGGGTCAGACTGAGACGGCGGTAATCCCTGCAACGATTGAAAAACATCCTCAAAGTCCCGAACAACCTGAATCTCCCTCACAACAACCCCACCAACAGCCTCCTGCATCACAATCGTGGCCAAGTAAGTGTCGTATCGTCTCTCAATCATCGCCTCAGCCTAGACAAGTGAGATCACGAGACTACCTGAAGTCGGTCTCACTCCCTGATAAACCAACCTCCCACCATCACGCTCGAACACAACTTGACCCCGGTGACAATCCAGATGAACTCTGTACCGTTTCAACCAATCCATAATCCAAGATGACATCATATTGCTGCACTGGACTGATCACCAAGTCAGTTGGCATCAACTCACCAGCCACCTGAAGGTTCACGTCCGTCGCCCGGCCATGAGTAACTAGGAACTTCCCTCTAGCAACCATAATCGGTCCAGTCCGCTGACCAGCGTCACTTTGAATGCCACTCTTCTCTGCATGCTCCGGCGTAAAGAAGCAATTCGATGCTCCAGAATCAAACAACACGTGGGACTCAACACCGCCCACAAACAAGGTCCCTACACAAATCTCATGTGCTAAGAAACCAACTTTTCCCATCACAGAATAAAAAATCCAAAACAAGCAAACAAAATTCAACACTACCGAATTTACCAAGTCTGAATTATAAAGTTTACATGTGATCGGCCTCGAGCTCGGCTCACCAGCTGCAGTAGTAGCCGGCGGACGCTGCATCGCCGCAATCTGATCCACAGGCTGCACTACCCCATACTGAGCCACTGGCTGCACCACTGCCAGTGCCATCTGCTTTAACTTAGGATAGCTGGGCCTAATGTGTCCCGAGTCACCGCACTGATAACACACCCGAGCTGCTCGAGTCTCGCTCTTCTTAGGGCAACTCTCCCTCTTGTGGTCCAAACTCCCACAACCATAACATCCTCTGCCACTCTGGCCCTTGCTAGGACCCACCTACTACTGAGATCTCCTAGGCTGAACAGCTGGGCTAACTACCACTATAATGACCCTCGCGTAGGGCTAAGCCGCGCCTTGGCAAAGACCCGTAGCGACAGCCAGTTTAGTCTGTTAAGTTTTTGGCCAAAACCTAGTTTAGCACCTTGGTGACTAAGCTAGGTGCTTGCCTGGTTGCTTAGTCACCAGCGTTACCCTCAGATGAAGAAACGTCAGTTACCCTCGGATGAAGACACGTTAGTTAGCTTCGGCCGGAGAAGTGTCACTTACCTTCGGATGGAGAAGTGTAACTTACCTTCGGATGAAGAAACGTAAGTTCCCTTGGACGAAGAAACGTCCAAGCTGATTGGGATTGACCAATCACGACAAATCATGTAAGCACGAGGTGTCGCAACCGTGTGGGACGAGTCAGCAGAAGGACGACTAAACAAAAGCACGACAAACCCGTAAGCACGAGGTGTCGCTACTGTGTGAAACGAATCAACGGTAAGCATGACAAATCCGAAGCACGATAAAGCTCGGCTATTTCAGCTACCTACCTACCTGCTTGCTTAAGCTTATATATAGGAACCTAGAGCTTCCTTTTCTTTCATTCAAAAATGTGGGAACCTCTACCAAAATCACTCTAGAAAACCCGATCTTTGTCTGCTTTCTTGATCCAATCCGTTCTATAGTCTTGATCCATCGCTTAGTTCACAATTAGTCGATAATCTAGTTGAAGTTCTGGCCATTTTTAGTGAAGGAAGATCCGTTGTAAAACCTTAGTTGAATCCAAATCCTAACCATTCTATAAGTAAAGGTGAGTCATGGTTATGTTTGTTTCTTTACTGCAAAACAAATAGAGCGTCATGCTTGTTTATTTTTATGCTGATAACCGTAGAGGTTCATGCTAGGATTTTAGGAATTTAGTTTAAAGTGTTTGATTTTATTGTTTTGCATGATTGTGTGATTGAGTGTTGCATATTTCTTGTAATGCTTGTGTATGAGCTTGCTTCTAACCTTTGTGGACGCAGGGTTCAAGAGAAAGTTTGATATTATGTTTTACCATGCTTGTGTACAGTGATATAAAGATGTGGCGTAGGACCCTTAACGGCTACGCATGTCCTTATTAAGGCTGTGTACTCATCTTATACTAACTCTTTGTTTGCATGGTATGGTTTGTTTAACACAAGGAAACGTAGGGGACCAAAAGGCACTCGTTGTTATTGATGCTAACGGCCACTAATTGATTTATGTAACATATGTAATTTTTGTGTTGCGTTTGTGGTTTAGCGTTGCAAGTGATCAATAGGATCATCTAACGTTCTAACTTCCTAACTTTAGTAGAGAGCGGTTGACACTTCCATGTATCGAGAGTCATGGAGAGACGGGATTGCAGCCCTTGGCCGTGGTATTACACTAGTCAGATCATTGGTCTTTTAGCCTTGGTGGTTAAGGCCAAGTGAGGTAAAAGGGACAATGGAAGGAAGTTGTCGATTGACTTTATTTAGGTTTTTGTGTGTTAACATGTTACTTTGAAAGAGGACTGCAGTAAGAGGTGTGTTGTGTGTTAATTATCGTTTCCGCATGTACATTATCTGATTATTGTGTGATTGCTTGTTGATTGTTATTTTGGGTTTGGGCTGAGAATTTATATATTGCATGTTAGGGGAGCCTTGACTCACTGAGCAATTAGTGCTTACGACTCATTTGTTTTGCATGTAACCAATAGTGAGATTTTAGTCGGGCTGGTGGAGCTTAGGAAAGTTGGTGGAGATCATCTGCCTTTTTGCAAACGTGTATGTATTTAATATGTAGAAATGTTATTTTGAGCATTGGCTCGAAGCCGGCAAATATCTGTGTTTTGGTAACTATTGTAAACCTTAAGTATAAGTATGTATATAGGAAGTATTTGTTTAAAGCTTGGATTACATATGATACTAGTTCTAGTCCAGGACGAACTAACTATCGTTCACAAATCGGGTTGAAAAGCCATGGTTTTTGTTCGATAGGAAATGCACGCTTGGACGTTTAGTCTAAGGTTCTTTAATGAGTTTTTGGAACCTCGGAACGGATGGCTAAGTTTGCAACGTAGCATCTTCGGTCGGGTTTTGGGTCAGCGTTGACAATCATGATCGGGGGCGTTACAAGCACAACCTCCTCCCTCAGGTCCTCCTCAATATGTGCAGCAGTCTCTATCAACTCTGCTCCAGACACAAACCTGATGCCTTTACACCAAGTCCTCAAGTCTAGTTGAAGTCCCCTCAAGAACCTCCTAATCTAAGCATGCTCATCCTCCAGGCTCCTACCAGCATAACCCAAAAGTCGGTTAAACTCCACGTCATACTCACGAACTGACATCCCTCCCTGAGCCAGATCCAAAAACCTCGCCTCAAGACGATCCAACGCCTCCTGAGGAAAGAACTTGGCATTAAACTCTACCACAAAGTCTGCCCAAGATATCACCGTCCGAGCATGTCTCGCTGTAACACCTCCACCAGAGATGTGCATCACTGTCCAAATAAAGTACTGATAAATCGATCATGTATCCCTCGGGACACCTAATCGAGCGAAAGTTATGCTCCAACCTCATCCTCCACTCATCAGCCTCCTCAGGCTTAACACCTTCTGCAAAAGAACCTGTATCGATCCTCTGCGTATGTTCCATCATCCGAATATATGATGTAACCTCATCCAAAACCGTAGCCCTCGGCTTCACCTCTGCCACAAGTGGCAACACTAGAGCCTGCAATAGCACCGCACCTGGTAACCGTTCCAACAACTGCCTCAACAGATCAGCCAAACGATAATCTCCAGCCTGGACTACACCTGCGGTCGCGACCGCACCCCCAGCTGCGTCAACACCACCAGCACCACCAGCCCCAACAGGACCCAAACCAGCCCCAACAGGATCCACACTTGCAGTCACACTGGCGGTCAGACCATCATGCAACATTTGCTGAACAATAGCATGCCCATGCGTGGAACTCTGAGCCTCACTCACGACCGGTTCATCCACAGGTCCACAACCTCTGCCTCGGCCTCCTCGGCCTCCATGCCCCCTAGTACCTCTAGCCATCTCACTGCACTTACCAAAGCACCCAGCTAAGGACCAGAAAAGGCCAAAACAAATTACAAACAACACTTACCGTGGAATCCCATTGAAGGCTCAAAGGAAGATGATCTAAAACCCCCAAACCCACATAATTTCAATTTAACCAAATTCACAATCCTAACAGTTCTAGCCCGTCATAAAACCGTAAGGGCTCTGATACTAAACTAAAACGACCCGACCCGTTTTTTTAAAAAAAACATTTAAACCTTGGTCTCGGACTAGCATTCTCATAAATATTATCTTCAACGACCAAGCAAACCACACGCAGGCATTCAGGGATAACAACTTAACCAAATAAAACAAATTCCATTAACACGAAACCAAGTTCAACAATAACCAATTCCAGAACCAAACCACAACCTAAGGCGGTTCTAATGCAATAGCAAAATATGAAAACAATCAACCGAGGCCCAGATCATCTGCCTCTTCGTAGCCATGATTCCTGCATCACATGGGAAAAAGAGATGTGTTAGTATTATCATAAATACCCAGTGAGACAGTCATCGCATCTTCGAATGCGCACTCAGACACGATGGACCGCTCAGGCAAACACATAACCAAATCAGCAAACAAACAACACACTCCACAGACCAGGTGCATGTGTTGATCGACACACCCTCTAGGTGTCGATCGACACACTCCCTCGGGTACTTTTGTCGATCGACATACCTTAGTGGTGTCGATCGACACAGATCACAGACTCGCCAAAATCGAACCTTCTCCTCTCTGGTCCGATTTTGAGCCTGCCTAAACCCTTCAACCTACAAACAAACCACAACAAACACCGCAACAAGTGCACACAAACACGAAATCAACAATCCATGATCAATTAGTACACACAAACCTATCACCACGAATCCCTAACGATCCCTCGACCCAGAAGCCACGGTCACGCACTCACCTTGGATTTTCGGATGGAACTGATGGAATTAAGACTTGAATCGATATCAGCTACAACCACCGCGAAATTCCACTCCAAAACAACCAAGAACGAAACCTAACTTATCATAACTCTCAAGAAACAAGAGAAACTCTTTTCCTCTGATTATGACTTTTCTCCCCAAAACACGGCCAACAAGGCTTAAATACAAAGCCCTAGGTTCCTCAAACCGAACCAACACGAACCGGTCGATTTAAAACAAACCAGAAACCGTTCAAAATCTGTGTCGATTGACACACCCCACCTGTGTCGATCGACACCCACTCAAATCAAACTGGCCTCACACCAAAACATGTGAGTCGATCAACACAGCTTACTAGTGTCGATCGACACACCCTTCCAATTCCTCAAAAAAATTTCACGGGTGTTACACCAGCAGTCAGAGTGAGGGACATTTGGAGGAATCGAAGTGGAAGGAGTTGTGCCACGCATATTCAGAGACGAAATCTTCTTGTCAAACAGAATTTTCAGGGGCACAACCGAGATCTGATCATGAGGTCTTGAAGGCACAATTCTCTGGAAGTAGCTGCTCCATGCGATTAGGAAGAACAAGGCGATGAGACTAAGGCACATTTGCAGATTCCAAGATTTGGACTAATAGATCGATAGATCGCTTGATGTTGACAAGGATCCATTTTGACCTTGTGAAGATAGCGAAGACATATTAGGTCCAGAAGTACCTTATATGAGCGCTATTGGTGGACTAATGTATCTTGCTAATTGTACCAGACCAGATATAGCCTTTGCTATTAACCTACTTGCAAGATACAGCTCATCTCCTACGCGCAGACATTGGAATGGAATAAAACACATATTCCGTTATCTTCAAGGTACGATTGATTTTGGATTATTTTATTCTAGAAACGCCAAGGGGAGAACTCAAAGGAGTCGCTTTATCCATATTAAAGCGTTTTAGCACTCTTTTGGTGTAATTTGATTGATGCACAAATATTTCATCTTGCCAAAGTTGAAAGACTTGGCTTGAGCAACCAGATAGACTATCGTGGCTCGGTCCTTGTTAAGAGGTATCTTTTTGACTGTTTGCATCCAATTATGACAACACATGGTGTACATCACATTCATGAGATGACTCATGTAGGGAGAAGAAAATTCATCCCAATTTTTGATTAAGCCACCCGTGAATAATGACAACATATTCAATTCGGAACATTGTGTTCTGTCAGAATAGAACCGGTCTTAAGCAATGAAAGGATGATCAGGCAACTAAAACATGACATTGATGATTGAAGGTGTGAATTCATACATCGGCCCACGCACATAGACATAAGACACCCCAGACTCACGGAACATGATGCTTGACAGATTGGAATAGAATTCCTTGACAACATCTTCAACATAGGTATCAATTTCAGTAACGGTAGCAAGAAGACCAGCAATTGTAACAATATCTTGAGCAGTAAGGGTTGTAGTAGCTCCAAGAGGAAGAACCCTCATGTCAATGAAGTTCCTAGATCTAATAGATTTAAACCATTCAACAGACTTGGTAGTGGCATAGTTAAGATCTAGTGGTACCTCTGCATACTCACAAAGTTCCAGATACTTCATGTCTCTTTCGCGAACACGCTGTCGATTCGTTGCATAGCGAGTCAGAAACGCCGGAGGAACTGGTGCGACTTCATCGTCTTTGATCTCCGCTTAAGCCGGAGGAGCAGCAATAGCCGCGTGAGCGTGTGGAGAAGCCGGAGGAGTGGAATCCGATTCGGCACTGTCTTCAGTAACATGAGGAAATGGATTGACAAACTTCTTCTGAGGCGGTGGTACAAAACGGAGACGAGGGCGAGTACGTAGAGCCAACAGATCTAATTTAGTCACTGATTTTGTCTTTTTCTTCTTTTAACGAGAGCCACCGGCTTTGTCAGACTGGAGAGAACGCTTCGAGGAACCAGGAGTGACTTCATGACACAATGGACCGAAAGCTTGAGAGTCATCCGCCATGATATCTCAGATCAGATAATGATGAATAGAAAAAACCTAGAGATTGCTTCGGAGAGAGAGAGACTGAAACACGATAGAGAGAGACGTTTCTGATGAGACAACCCAAGAGTCTCTCTTAGACTTTAATAGGTGGCAGTTGTATGTCTTGGGGCACGAGATGCTTTTCTCTTTTCGAACACGCCTTTTCGAACATTAGACTTTAGTTTTTATTAGCAACAAGCCCTAAGGCCCAATAACAACACACCCAAAAACACGAAAAAAAACAGAAAGAGGCCCATCGCAATAAAGACATACTATAAAAAACAGAAGCAAGAGACTCTGACCACAACACACCAACTAATTGAACAACTAAAACGAATAGAAAGCCAAGTGCTTAGATAAAAGCAAGACCAAAATAAGAACAATACTTACACGATTTAAACAAAACAACACGATCCACCTAATCAGACACTAGAACAGGGGCAGTGAGTCACAGAACAGACAATATAGAGACAACTTCGAGATTTTTGAAGGTGATTCAACCCATTTGCACACTAAGGCAGCTCTTTCTCAAAAGAGTAGCTTTCACACTTAATGTCAATGTGTTTGGTTCGTTAGTGTTGCACTAGATTTTTGGAAATATTAATGGCACTCATATTTTTATCACAATGGACAAGCAAGGTATTCGAAGTCATACCATAATCAGTGAGCATTTGCTTCATCCAGAGAAGTTGTGTACAACAGCTTCCAAGAGCAATGTATTCAGCTTCTGCAGTAGACACAGTGACACAATTCTGTTTCTTGCTCTGCTAGAAGATCAGATTGTTTCCTAGAAAGAAACATCCACTAGATATACTTCTTCTATCATCAACACTTCCTGCCCCATTTGCATCACAGAAACCAACAAGATTCAAAAAAAATTGTTTAGAGAAATATAACCCATGATCAAGAATTCCTTTGACATATTTAAGGATACGTTTGATAGCATTGAGATGTGAAACACGTGGTTTGGCTTGAAACCGAGCACACTCTGATGCACACAAAAGTGAGAGATGAACAATGCAAATCAGTGTCCAACTTAGATGTGCTATGAGTTCTAAACCTCAATTAACTAACCACAAGTGCATGGTGAAATCAATGTAGTAATCAAGGGTCATTCTTCCACAAGGATTAATGATTTCTAAGCAGTTGGAATGCAAGAAACTAATGAAGGTAGGTGAATACAAATTCAAGGTGTGATATGGGTTTTTGCTAAATGTAAATGACAATATTAAATGGTGCAACAAGTAAAATGCAAGTTTAAACAAAGTAAAAAACTAAAGTAAAGAAAAGAAATGCATAAATGAAAGTAAAACAAGATTAAAATGCAATTTAGGAAAAGTCAACAAAAGTCAAACTTGAATAAAAATGAGATTAAAGCATGAATCTAGAGTAAAGGTGATTGATTTAGGTTGAAACAAGTTAAGATAGTGATGCACAACAACTAAAGATAGCTAATTTCAAAGCATGAATCCATTTAATCAACCGCATCCATGGTACTAATCCATTTCTTAATCAAAATCTAACACAAACTTCCATCTTGTTAAAGATTAACTAAGAATCATTAAGGATATGTTCATAAAAGCTTACTAAACTCCTTAGACATCAACTTCCATTGGCTAAGATGAGAAAAACATTATTAAAGTTCTTCTAGACATTTCTACAAACACCTTCCAGGCATGAAAAGACCATGATCTAGATTTGGGGTAATTACTTCCTAATCTAGCATTAAGAGCTCTTTAATCAATGAAATATTAAAGACTAACAACCTAGCATCACTAATCTAACATGAATCAACCTTAATCTTCTCTACTCAAGATTCATTAAGGAAACTACTCACTAATCATAACTAAAACACATAAAGCATGATTAAAATGATGCATAATGAAAAGCTTAAAGTAAATAAACAAGAAAACTTTGTTAAAACATAAAAAAGTAAAGACTTTAACCTCAAATCATCAAAAAAACATAGGTTTTAGGTTTTACACAAAGGATAATAGAAGAGAGGCGAAAGCTTCGGGTTTTTAATCATAAGAATAGTATTTACAGAGAAATAGAAGTGTACCCGGGTCAACCCGGGTCAAACCGGTCAAACTACGAAATCAGCAAAGGAGAGGCCTTATGGACCGACCAGAGGACCGGCTAGCTGGTCGGTCCAGTGGCTCATTTTTGGGCAGGGAGTTTTGGATGTTTGGGACGTCCTTATAGATCGGCTAGGCGACTGACTGCTAGCCGAACTATAGGCTTGCTCGATCTTCACTTCCTTGTTCTTCATTCTTCAATCTTGATTCTTCTCTTCACTTGTTCCACAATTGATCCAAGGCTCCATTTGTACCTAAAATGGACAAAATATGAATGCAAATGCAAGAAAACAAGAACTTGGAATCTAAACTCAATCTAATCTAAAAGGAACAAGATATGCATCAAAACATGTAAAAACCTAAGCTAAATGCGTCAAAATCTAACTAAAATGTATGCTAAGAAAAGACAATTTATGCATTTATCAACTCCCCGGACTTGCCTTTTGCTCGGCCTCGAGCAAACAAAGAGAACAAACCGGTGGAGAGGTTTGAAAACAATCAAAAGAAAACAAAGAGATTCAAACAAAGTATTCAGAACCATCACCTAAGATAATACAAAGTTATCGCTAAGCGCTTTAAACTCAATCAATTTTCTCGCAATCTATCGCTACTTCAATCTTTTGCCTCTAGACTCAATGATCAAGCATTCACATACCTTTCTATCCACCCATTCTTTAACATTCGTTAAGGATTTAATGCATGATCTTGCTTATCAACTATCAAACAATATCCAAGGCTAGGTAAAAGAAGGTTTAAATGCGAAAGATAACGTGGTAGTACAACAATTTTTAGGTGACTCACACTCAAGAAAGGGTCATGCAAAACATCATGTAAAAACAAGGAAGAAATAGAAGAATTGATGCATACAAATAGGTGCTTCCATTCTACCCAACCCATATGATTTAAAACTCCTAAATTCTACCCATGAGCTTGTAAAGTCTTCTTCCTTTTGGTGATCTAAGCCTTTTGAATCTTCCTTTAAACTTTTTAGCTTACTCTAGGGGGTTTCTTTACTTGCTAGGCTCTTTCTTTTACTTAAATCCTTTCCTCTATGGTTTCCTTTTAAAACTTTTCTTGTAGCCGTTTTGGGTTGTAGCTTATAGAGGGGATTTCTATTTATTATCAAACACTAGAGTTCTTCTTTAAACTTTAACAATAACAACCTTTCCCTAGAGTAGCTCAACTCCTTTTCTTTCTTTGGCTTTCTTTTCATTCTAGATCAAACACTCTTTCTTTTGCTCACCAAAACACTCACCAAACCCAACCCATAAGAACAACAAATCCTAAGCTAATACTAGTCTTAAAACGAGACTAGCTCTAAAATGAAAGCACTTCTTTGTCGTTCCCATCTTTCAAGATTTTACTTGCGTATGCATTTTCAAAAATGAGGCCACACTCAAGAAAATACATGAAGGTTTCAAAGAAGGGTTAAGGTTATGCAAGGTAGGGAGAACCATCCTCATTCACATTAGATGTCATGAATCGGGAAGGCCATTTAGACTAGCAAAGAGTGGTAAAAAGGGGTAAATAAAGTCCAAATGTGTATATGGTTACTTTGAACAAGCATATCAAGTCTGTAAGCAAGAATTTAAAGTCAATATTAGGTTCAAGTTGATAGAATCGTTTCAAGACTAATATGCTTCAACTTAACCACGAATTTCGAGCGAAGAGATCAAGATGCAAAGAAGAGATTTATATAATTCACTTAGCAATATCTAGCATTATCCTAAAGTTCATATTGAATGCTAAGCCATAAACCTCTAAAACATTTTAAAATATGTTCAATGCAACCTAAATGATCATACAAATGTATGAAATGCAACTATATGGAAAATGAAAATCTTTTTGATTTTTTCGAAAATTTTAAAAAAATTAGGATTTTTCAAACTTTTCTCATATGTACAATGCAATGCATGCAATGAGACTCAATGTAGGGGTCGGATTTCACCCCTATGAGATCGATATAACGATAAGATCAATTCAACTTCAAAGCGACAGAATCGAAGCGAGCCTACAAAGGCCCAGTTGAAATCTAGGCCCAAAATGACATTAAACCCATATGTAAAATGGGCTTAATAAGAATATGGGCCTAAATTTAATATACTGCTTAACGGGCCTGGCCCATTCTATATTAGTTTACCTAGGTTACTTAGGGAGACTATATATAGTTCATTGTATTCACCCAGAAAAGGGATCACAACTTTTAGCAGAGAAACTCTCTTGTAATAATGCTTAAGCCATAACAGCAATAAAGAGAACTCTTTTTATACATCTGTCTTGTGCTAAGTGTTTTCTGAGAACTTTCTTTACAATTTGTTGTGTTCAAAGTGCTTCTGCTTCCTAGAGATCTCCATCTCCTCTACAACCCTTGACAAATTTAACTGTGCAGGTTCACGCCCCCACAGTTTGGCGCCGACTAAGGGGAAGGAGAATTCTCTGACACTTAGGAATCACTACGCGCACCAGATTTAAGCAGAGGTAGAAGCAGCAGAGGCAGAAGCAGCAGCGTCATCAGCAGTAGCCTTAGCAGCACCAACGAGGAATCTTTGGCGTCACCACCAGAAGACATGACTAGCAGCGGCAGCAGCAGCAGCAGCAAGGACTCCTCAGCATCGCATCCTGACGCATCTACCAAGAGCAACCAGGGACGCGACTCCACGATAAATCTAGAAGCTCTGATCGAGTTGAAGGATACGCTAAAGACGCTACTCGAGAAGTCAAAGGAACTGGAGAAGTTAAACAGCACTATGACATGCAAGCTAAATGTTCTCGTGACAGCATGTAGGGCACACATGAAGAGTGTCAAGACCGGCGGAACGCGACGGTCACTTGGGCGATTCAATCCATACACTCTCAGCTTATCAACGCCTCGTGCTACACAGAGAACGCGAGATAACCTTCTACCACCACCACCATTGTGAATGATGGACGCAACTCCAGAGCGGGTCGACAAAGCGACACGCAAAGACCCACAATGTTCGAGAGGAATCACACAGAATAACAACATAGGCAACAACCCTCGCAGAACACGCACGTCGGAAAATCGCTACGCATGTTCGAGAAGAATCCCTCACAAAAATAGCATTGCCGACAACATACCGCAAACCGATAACCCTCCTTTTGAAAAAAAGAAGAACACTAGTTTTGGCTCCACCCAGCACGAAGGTGGCTTCGAAGGAACTCATAACTACCAAGTGGAGCTAGAAAGCTACGACACGTGTACCAAGGGACAAAACATCTTATTGTCAGTATCACCGTAGCTCCGGACATTTCACAGCAAACTGTCGTACCTTGGGACCAAAACTCGCTTCCAAGCTCGTAGCCGGAACACTCAAAGGTGACTTTAGTCTCGAAGATTTCGAGATAGAGGAAAGCTTTGAGTAACTCGAGCTCCATAAAAACAAACTACGTGGCGACTTGATCCCTGCAAAGGGTACGTAGGCAGCTCATCTTAGGATGGGTTCAGTTGCCCTCCTCCTCAAACAAGAGGGGAGTCAATGCTTCATGAACTACGAGGTGACTTGATCCCTGCAAAGGGTACGTAGGCAGCTCATCTTTGGATGGGTTCAGTTGCCCTCCTCCTCAAACAAGAGGGGAGTCAATGCTTCATGAACTACGAGGCGACTTGATCCCTGCAAAGGGTACGTAGGCAGCTCATCTCCGGATGAGTTCAGTTGCCCTCCTCCGTAAAAACGGAGGGGGGGAGTGGGTACGTATACTCATATACTCTCATTTTTAGTAACAAACTCTACGATTAATTAAGATCAAAGATTTGTTCACATTTCTCTTGCATCCTACACGGATTACTCAAGTAAAACAAAAAACAAAAACAAAAACAAAAACAAAAACAAAAAAAGACTTGACGTCACTGCTGGCCACAATGATGAAATCAAATCTGACTATTACACCCACTGCGGTAAATAGCGCGCTATACAAATAAATGAATAATCATTATCGAACGGAGGTGTTCAAGGAGTAACACTTGCGTCATCCGAAATGATCATTCGAAACCCAGTTAACCATAACACTGGTACCATCGCAAAGTGTTCATTATAGGAACGGCTGCGTTTTGGAATACAAAGCCGTAAACCGAAATGTTCACTAAAAAAACCCAACTACACTTAATCGTTGGTCGTTATGCGATAGCGTGGTCATTTTTGAAGCGGGGGTGTCAATAAAGACTTGCCCGTAAACCAAGATGATCATCAGAAAACCCAGTTAACTCAACACTGGTCTTAAACAACATAGCATGTTCACTCTTGGAGCGGGCGTGTTAATGCGAACTCGCCGGTAAATAGAGAAGATCATCCGAAAATCCAGTTAACTCAACACTGGTCTCAAACAAAATACCATGATCACCCTTGGCAACACGGACTCGCTCGGAAGCCAAGAGGATCATCAGCGAATGCAGCTAACGCATCGCTGGTCGCAACAACATAACATGTTCGCCTTTAGGAGAGAAACAGTCAACAACGATAGTCTCGCAAACTAGGACGACCATTGTTAAAATCTAAAGCGAGAACATACCTCGAGCAAGCTTGCCACTAGTGGCTCGCCACAATATGTGAGAACTCAGTAAAGATAAATTGGTTACAACACCTCTTGAGCAAAACACAAGACACACATCGTCTCCAACGCATCAACGTCGGGTTAAGGCATAACCAAGAATCCAAAGAGTCATTCTCTACCACGTTGGTGGTCAAGCTTTACTTCAATCAAGCATCAAATCAATCTCACCAAGTCAAACTTTGAGACCCCATCTCGCCAAAATGACTTCGCTCGCGCATGCAAGGCTTCACTCGATCATGATAAGGCTTCCCCAAGAGAACTTCACTCGCGCATGCACAGCTTCACTCGATCGTGATAAGGCTTCAGTAAAACGACCTCGTTCATGCTTTTGTATCACGATCTCTTCTCCAAAGTTTCGCCTCATCATGGAGCCACCAGCCTCGAAATTGTCTCTCACCTCACCATAGAAGATATCCTCGTCTCTGCTTCACAATTGATCGAGATTCGCCACATCACCACGTACAACGAACCAAAGCAGCGAGTCTCTCTTCGAATCTTCTTTGCCACCAAGGTCTTTTCTTCTTAACAGCCTGCGGGACCACGGTCTCAGCTTCGTTGGTTATATCCAGAGCTCTGCAAGAAGCTGATCTAATCGAACTGCTAGTGTCAGACTCAGAAGAAAGAACCAGCCGAGAAGAAAATGGTTTGCAGACATATCTCCGGAATCGTCAAAGTCCGAAATAATTTATGAACCATCCTCGTCTTGCTTGCGATCGAGCCACAAATCCGCGGAGTTAGAAGACATTCTCTTCGATTCACTTCCTCCGCTGCGATGAGAATTCGAGACTTAGTCAAACTCGCTGTCAAATTCAGTCAAACCAGATCAGACCAGTCAAACCAAGTCAAACCGGATCAGACCAATCAAACCGGATCAGACCACAGTAAACCGGTCAAACCCAGTTGACAAAGCCAAACCGGTCAGACCCGAGTTGAACTCGTGTCTTCTCCAATCTGAGCTCATCTTCTCCGATCTAAGCTCTGCCGCTCCGTTTTCGGCCTGATTCAACTCGCCTCCGCACCAAATCCCTTTCCCTCGCCGCACCGGAGAACCGTCTTCGCCTCGTCACAAACGACGCCGAACCCATCAGCTGCAACTCGCCGCAGCTCGTCCTCGTTTCTTCACGGCGGAGGAGACATCGACCGGTGGAGGAGACAACGATGGCAGAGAAGACGGCAAAGGAGACAACGAACGGTGGAGGAAGATAGCGATTGATCGATCGGAGATGGAGGTGACGACGGTGGTTTGATCGGAGAAGACAACGGCTGGCCCGCGGAGAAGGAGGAGACAACGGTAGGAACGACGGTGGTAGGAACGATGGAATCGGAGCACTCCGTGTTTGATCGGTGAAGAAGAAGAGAAAAAAAAAAAAAAAAACCAAAAAGAAAAAGAAAAAGAAAAAAACGTTGAAGAGAGAAAAAAGAGCAGAATTTTTACCTTTTGCTTTGAGAAAGAGATGTGAATTGGTGAAAATCAATGGGAAGGAAGCAACTTATTTATAACCGGAGGATTTCCTAAAATCAAACAGGTGTTTAGGAAAAGTTCGAAAAATCAAAATAGGTGTGGGAAAAGTTCCAAAAACTAAACAAGTGTTTAGGAAAAGTTCAAAAAAAACTTCTTAGCTGACCTCAAGCCTATTAACCAAAGAGAGCCATCAACTCCATCAGAGTCCACTAAGTGAAAAGAAACAGAAAACAATAACACACACAAGTCCAGGAAAACGCGGTGACATTAGCTCGACATGGAATAACTGAAACTTCCCGAGTGTGGTGACAAAACGTTCACTCCTAGCAAATGCGCAGTCCATCATATCAATCTCAGTCTTCAGCAGCGACTACCTTGACATAATCATCACTCGATACTACCAAGCTGGGGGGCTAACTGTAGGGGTCGGATTTCACCCCTATGAGATCGATATAACGACAAGATCAATTCAACTTCAAAGCGACAGAATCGAAGCGAGCCTACAAAGGCCCAGTTGAAATCTAGGCCCAAAATGACATTAAACCCATTTGTAAAATGGGCTTAATAAGAATATGGGCCTAAATTTAATATACTGCTTAATGGGCCTGGCTCATTCTATATTAGTTGACCTAGGTTACTTAGGGAGACTATATATAGTTCATTGTATTCACCCAGAAAAGGGATCACAACTTTTAGCAGAGAAACTCTCTTGTAATAACGCTTAAGCCATAACAGCAATAAATAGAACTTTTTTTATACATCTGTCTTGTGCTAAGTGTTTTCTGAGAACTTTCTTTACAATTTGTTGTGTTCAAAGTGCTTCCGCTTCCTAGAGATCTCCATCTCCTCTACAACCCTTGACAAATTTAACTATGCAGGTTCACGCCCCCACACTCAACGAATGATCAAAGGAACATAAAATAACTAAAATAAGCATTAGCAACGCCTCCCCCAGACTTACTTCTCATCGTCTCGATGAGAAAGCAAACCGAAGAAGGAAGAAAATAGAAAATGAAACTAAAGATGCATAAATGAAATGGTATATACAATGGATAGAGTGGTACCTTGGAATCGCTAGTGATCAAGTGGAGGTGGAGTGCAGGTTAGGCGACAAGGTAGATTGAATCGGAGGGCACGGTTGCTTGAAGTTTTCCCAAACTTCGGTGGTAATGGAAGGTAGCAACAAAGTGGCTCGTCATCGTCATCGAAGAACCGGTAAACATAGTGTCCTAACCCAAATGGTCCTCCTAAAGTCTTCTTTTAACCAAATATTGAACATCAATCAATGGTCTTTCTTGTAAAGGCACGAAATCATTGAGATCGATCTCCACGTGTAAGAACAATGGAGTGAGCATGCTGCCAAAACATATGCACGGTGTAGCCGTAGTCGTCAAGCAAAACCGAAACTTCTTCAATTTGGCGGAGAACATTGCGCCAAGCTCACCTCCATAATAATCGGGGTCTATCTCCATGGGTTGGCCATCGAAATCTTGCAAAGCGGAATGGATTCCAATGTAGAGTAGCTTGAGGTCGTCATTTGATGGGAAATCGTCGTTTCCTCTTGCGTTGAAGGTATTGGCCAATAAGTGAAGAACATATCGAGTCATGGGATTCTTGACTCTTGTAATGCGGTTGGAGGCGGCCGTGTAGCTCTCCTCGAGTGCTATGTTACGCCATAATAGAATCTCCATGTTGAACTTCGTGGTTTCTCCAAGTTTCTCCGGTGGAAATCCATAAATATCACAAAATCCCTAAATGTGATCATATACTTCCATCCGTCTATTTTGAAATAAATGAGGTAAGTTCCTAGACGATCATCGAACTTGCAGACCATTGTGGCTAGGAATTGCTTGGTGAGCTCGGGATAAGTAGCGTAGCTCATTGACGATAAGCCACTCAAATGCATTCTTCCTAAAAGGTCGTCGACCTTGTCTTTGAGTCCACTCCTAGCCAAAAACAATGGACACGCGAACGTTGTAGCCTCATACGTCGCTGGGCTCAAGATACCAATTCAAATCTCGTCAACACTTAACGCGAACTTCTCAATTCTAGTAGTCATTGTTGCTAGATTGATCCTAGAAATAAATGTTCCCAAATAAGAACCATTTTCCAATCAAAGCACAACTTGTCTAGCCAATTATCAAAGATTCATCAACAATAGGCATCATATAATGCTAGACAATAGATCAATCAATGTAACAAGCAATATTCAATGACCATTCTACTCATTTTTAAACAAATTCTAACTTTTCCATTCTCTAATAAACCTATTTACCCAAGCTCAAATCTTGAACTTGATAAATTTTCAAAATTCTAGTGAATACTAGGTACTAACAAGGTTTAATTGCAATAAATGATTAGCAAAAGTCATAACTAAACTCAATTTCATCTAAAGGTTTCAAATTTAAAGCATTTTCAACATCAAGAACTCCAAAGTAAACAGAATCTCAAATTCAACCATCAATATTCAAAATTTGCATATGAAATCATCTACCTAAACAATTGTAACTGATACTAAACACAAAATAACTCAATTTATAACTCAATAATAGTGAAATCACAAAATTCCCATGTATGCATTCATGAGTTTTAAGAGTAATTGAAATGAGTTAAGGAGAAAGAGTAATCAAAGACTACGGTAGAGAATATCCAAAGTAGATGGTGAATTCAAAGTTCTTTCAAAGTTTTAGAGAGAAAGGAGATCTAGATTTTGAGAGGTTTTGAAAATCTCTTAAGAGAAAGAATAAAGTAAGAGAGAGAGAGTTGCTAAAGAATCTTTAAAGAGTTCAAAATAATTTGGATTTGAGTGAGAAAGGTTTTTGAAATCTGATTTTTAGAGACTAAACCGGTCAAAGTTGATTGAAAACACTTGAAATAAACCGGTTTTGACCAAAATTGGACCAAGTCAACGTGCGCAGAGAAAGTCAAACGTGGCAGTCAGAGAGCTCGTATGGATCGGCCTGGTAGACCGGCCAGACTGGTCAGTCCAGAGGCCAAAAATCGGGCAGGGACTTTTCAAGTTTGGGAGCTCGCATGGATCGGCCAAGAGACCGGCCAGTCTGGCCAATCCTCACCATTCTTCGTGTTTCTTGGCTTTTTTCACCTAGCTTGATTTAATACCTCTTCACACTCCTTTCTTGAGTCCTAAATCAAAATCAATCTCCAAAAACATACTAAACATAGATAAAAAGCATAAAATATATGTACAAAGGGTACCATGGGAATGCCTCCCAAGCGCGCTTGTTTTTTCGTCTCTAAGCTTGACGGTTGATAAAGGCTTTAGTTGGAGATCATTGGAGAACCATCAATCTTGCTTGGTTCCAAATCCTCCAAATCAATGTCAAAGGCTTCTTTCATTGCTTTCTTTCACTTGTCAATCTCTTCATGGTTCATACCGGTAGGATAAATGATCTTAGCCTTATAGAAACTTCCAAGCTCACCATTCCAAATGGCTTTACACTCAAGTCCCTCTTCAATTTTCTTGATAGGCTCTAGTATGAACTTGTCTCTAACCTTTTCTTTGGATATCTCGGAGCTCTTACCATCGGCTTAATTAGGCTCATTAGCTATGACCATAGACGCATCCTCAATCGTTTCAAACATTGATCCAATACCGCCACCATCAAACATATCCAAACTCTCCTTGTAATCATCTAACTTTGGAGCTTCTTTCATAACCTTCTTGATCTCTTCACTAGTCTCTAGACTCATCATTTATTCTTTAACATCTTCACTAGAGACCATACCACAAATATCAATCCTAATGGGCTCAATATCATAGTAAGTGTAATGATCTACATTCATCAATAGAGCTTTCATGTAGAGAAAGTCTAGACTAGCTCCGGTGGTAGCCAAGAATGGCGTACCAAGTATAAGTGGGAGCGACTTAGCCATCTCCATTTTCGTAACCATAAGATTTGTCGGTATAACACAATTACTGATATTCAAAGGATAATCTTCAATGACTCCAAGTGGTTTCTTGCATGTTGCATCTCCAAAGATGAGAGAGCATGGGGTCTTCTTGAGCTTTGTGATTCCTAGATGGTCCATCATCTCACGAGAAATTACGTTAACATTAGACCCGGAGTCACACAACGCATCGTCGATCTCCAAGTGTGCAAGCAATCGTAAACTTTTCGGGGTTAAGCTTCTTCTCAAGGGTTCTTGGTTTATCCCTTTCCCCTTTAGCTTGATACTTCATCATAACCTTTGTAACCTTTTCTTGGTTAGCTAACACATCCGTAATGAGATCTCGCTCTTTAGCAATCCGCTTGTAATCATCTTCCTTTTGGAACTTAATACCGATATTCTCCATATCCTTCTTGTAGCTATCCAAGATCTTCTTAACCGCCTTAGTGAAATCCGGTCTTGGAAGGTCTAGCTTAGGCTTGTGTTGCCTTTCTTCATAGTTTGGAGTCTCCATAGCTCTTTTTCTAACCAACTCAATCCTTCTTGAGTGTTCTTTCTTCACAATAACATTCATTTCTTGAGGAGGCTTCAATAGGTTAGCTAATCCTTCTAAGTAAAGCTCATCTTCTTCATAATCTTCCTTAGTCAAAGGTTCATACCTTAAATTTCATCCTTTATCTTCTTCTAGGATCACCACATTGTAAATATTGCTTCTAGGGTTAGATTCAGGTTTACCTGGTGCAACACCGCTCAGTATCTTTGAGCTTGAAGCGAATTGTGCTAGTTGCACATCAATAGTCTTCACATGAGAATCTAGGCTTGTAATCTTGCCATCCAACTCTTGGTACATCCCATCAATCCTAGAGTTTACCACATGGAACCTCTTTGCAATATCCGCATTACTCTTGATTTGTCCATCTAAAAGCCGTTGAACCAACGCCTTGAGCTCTTGGTCTTGAGAAGCGGGTTGAGTAGAGGTAGTAGCTTGATTGGTAGTAGCAACTTAATTAGAGTAGTATTGTTGTTAAGGAACAAATCCTTGAGCTTGTTGGGGAATGAAAGCTTGTTGTTTGGGTGGATGGACTTGGTCTTGGGGATTCTCCACATTAGTGCTTCTATAGGACAAGTTGAGATGATACATATAGTTAGGATTGAATCCTTTTTGATAATACTCTTGACCTTGAATGTAGCTTATCTCTTCTTGTCCTTCTTCGACTCCTTCAACAACCTTCTCTTGGTTTCCATCAAAATCTCCAACATAGTGGACTTGCTTCATACTAGCTAAAATAAGCTTGTCTAGCTTATCACTCATCTCCTTGATCCTTTGGTCTTCACTCTTGAGCTCATTCTTAAGTTCCTTGTATGATTTATCATACTCCCTATTGTAGCTTTGGTTGCTTTGAGCTAGATTCTCTATGAGCTCCTCTCCTTTTTCTATGGCCAAGCTTCCAAAGTCTCCATTACTTGCTCTGTTTAAAGCTAAGTAGTACTTCTCTTGAATCCCTCTATGAAAGATTCCAAGTAGAGCTTCCATAGGAACTCCATGGTGAGGACAAGACCTAGTATAACCCTTCAATCTTTCCCAAGCTTCACAGAGAGCTTCGTTGGGACTTTGTTTGAAGCTCGTGATATCGTTTCTAATTCTCGCGGTGCGTTGATTAGAGAAGAATTTGGCTAAAAACCACTTTTTACACTCTTCCCAAATAGTGATGGAAGATGTAACTACACTCTTCTCCCATTGACTAGCTTTGTCTCCCAAAGAGAATGGAACCAAAGTAAGCTTCACAACATCTTCGGAAACGCCATTCATATTCACTGTTCCGCACAATCTATCGAAGTTGTCAGATGCTCATTTGGGTGCTCCAAGGGTAGACCAAAGAAGCAATTGTTTTGTACCATATTGATCAAACTCGATTTGATCTCCCAATTGTTGTTAGCGCAAGGTGGTGGGCGAATACCGGTTCTTGTCCCATTGGTGAGCGGTTCATCGAAATCTCCAATTCTCCTTTCTTCTTTACGAGAATGAACGGGTACTTTATTACCATTACCATCCACATTTCTAGCAACTTCATTAACTTGGCGATTACCGCCATTACTGATGGGGTTAAATTATCAAGCCTTAAATTTATAAACCCAAAGATTCATGCAAGTGCACAGGCAAACGCAGTAGTACTTAGGGGTCGATCCGCAGGAACGGGAAAGATGATACGCTACGAATTTAGAGATGCAAATTAAGCTAAGAAAAAATATGAAGTGGGGTTTTTGTGTGAATGCAAATGTGATGAGTGAATGGGAATGCAAACTAGGATGTGAAATCAATATGAGGAAAGAGTTAGGCGCTAGGCAATTTGCAGAAACTCATGAAACACAGAAAAAGTATCGATGGGGTTTTAGATTCTATAACTCAAACCACGGAATTAGAATCTCTCCACTATTGTGGTTCTGATCCTCTATGCTTTATACCCTAATAGACTCAGCTATCGCATGGTTATTAAAAGGTTAAAACACGTAGTAGAATTAAGGTTCAATTGTTCACTAAACTCTTTAACTAATTGATATGATTGTTCACCTAGCTCATCAAATACTAGTTCATGAGGTATTAATAAAACTCTCGTGGATACACCAACATAAGATCAATAGAATGGTTAATTACTCCAGCTAAGGCTTTATGCTCAAATAAAGATGAAGAACGTATATGATAAACCCTAGAAAGTTTGATAATCAGTTATGCATTAACATGAAATCCTTGAATGCCTAAAACCTAACAAGCAAAATACTCAGACATGGTTGAGGGGACAACGCAGCAAAAGTAGAAAGCACGAAAAGTGATGAATTGAAAGAGTAAAGGATAAGAAATCTTCTCTATGTCGAAGAACAAGGGAGATCTCCTCTTTGAAGCTCTTAGAATCCAAATCAATGAAGAAAAAAAGTAAAAACGTGTTTATTGCTTATGGTGGTTTTGTGTGGCTGCCCTAAGGCATGGCTTACAACTTACAAAGGTTAAAAGCAAGTATATATAGGTCTAGCGTCTTCTAGGGTTAAGTTCTATGGGAAAAAACGTCAAAACACTCAAAACTACTCCATATTGGGCATGGCGTCGATAGTGAGTCTTGGGTCGGTATGGGGATCTTATGGCCTCTTCCTGGATCGTGCTGGAGTGTTCTGGGAGTCCCGGTACCGATCGTGTAACTTGGTCGGTATGGGGGGTCGGTATCGGGCAGCTTCATCTCTTGGGCAGTTTGACATGTCTTTCGTATTTCGGGTATAACTCTTTATACACAATTCCAAATGATGCAAATCCAACTCCATTGGAAAGTTGACTCAAAGAGCTATCTTCAGTCCAAGTTTCATCCAATTCCAACTTCATTTGTCCTCCGTTTATTGCTAAACTTCTGGCGTATGCATTCTGTCCAACTTGGTAGAATGTGTAAACTTGGGAATTCCTTGGCTCTAATGGGTTCTTTGGCTTGCGTGAGCTGCTGTAGCTTGGGTTATACCCCATTATGCTCCTTTTGGTCCTTTTTGATTGATTTCCCTAATAAATACTCTAAAACTACAAATACGAGAAAGCTACCTTTATAGGTGTAAAACCTTATTAAAATGCTTAGAAAACATATGAAAATAGATAGTAAAAGTGGTAAAATATGAGGTATATCAATTACCATGACCAACGTTAGCTTCCATTGCTAAACGTTCTCTTTCCTTTCTTGCAAATCTAGCTTGCTTCTCAACTTGGCTAATGTCAATGTATAGATCAAAGTTGTATAAACTCTTGCTTCTTATTATCATGCACCTACAAACCAAGCAAGACCAAGAGACAAACAAGATAGATTGAATATTAAACAAAAATAAAACCTAGTCTACAAAAGATTTCAAATCCAAATGCTAAAATCAAAAAATCAATCAATCCCTGGCAACGGCGTCAGAAACTTGATGCACACAAAAGTGAGAGATGAACAATGCAAACGAATGTCCAACCTAGATGTGCTATGAGTTCTAAACCTCAATTAACTAACCACAAGTGCATGGTGAAATCAATGTAGTAATCAAGTGTCATTCTTCCACAAGGATTAATGATTTCTAAGCAGTTAGAATGCAAGAAACTAATGAAGCTAGGTGAATACAAATTCAAGGTGTGATATGGGGTTTTTGCTAAATGTAAATGACAATACGAAATGGTGCAATAAGTAAAATGCAAGTTTAAACAAAGTAAAACACTAAATTAAAGAAAAGCAATGCATAAGTGAAGGTAAAACAAGATTAAAATGCAATTTAAGAAAAGTCAACAAAAGTCAAACTTGAATAACAATGAGATTAAAGCATGAATCTAGAGTAAAGGTGATTGATTTAGGTTGAAACAAGTTAAGATAGTGATGCACAACAACTAAAGATAGCTAATTTCAAAGCATGAATCCATTTAATCAACCGTTTCCATGGTACTAATCCATTTCTTAATCAAAATCTAACAAAAACTTCCATCTTGTTAAAGATTAACTAAGAATCATTAAGGATATGTTCATAAAAGCTTACTAAACTCCTTAGACATCAACTTCCATTGGCTAAGATGAGAAAATCATGATTAAAGTTCTTCTAGACATTTCCACAAACACCTTCCAGGCATGAAAAGACCATGATCTAGATTTGGGGTAATTACTTCCTAACCTAGCATTAAGAGCTCTTTAATCAATGAAATATTAAAGACTAACAACCTAGCATCACTAATCTAACATGAATCAACCTTAATCTTCTCTACTCAAGATCCATTAAGGAAACTACTCACTAATCATAACTAAAACACATAAAGCATGATTAAAATGATGCATAATGAAAAGCTTAAAGTAAATAAACAAGAAAACTTTGCTAAAACATAAAAAGGTGAAGACTTTAACCTCAAATCATCAAAAACACATAGGTTTTAGGTTTTACACAAAGGATAATAGAAGAGAGGCTAAAGCTTCGGGTTTTTAATCATAAGAAGAGTATTTATAGAGAAATAGAAGTCTACCCGGGTCAAACCGGGTCAAACCGGGTCAAACTACGAAATCAGCAAAGGAGAGGCCTTATGGACCGACCAGAGGACCGGCTAGCTGGTCGGTCCAAAGGCTGATTTTTGGACAGGGAGTTTTGGACGTTTGGGACGTCCTATAGATCGGCTAGGCGACCGAATGCTAGCTGATCTACAGGCTTGCTCGATCTTCACTTCCTTGTTCTTCATTCTTCAATCTTGATTCTTTTCTTCACTTGTTCCGCAATTGATCTAAGGCTCCATTTGTACCTAAAATGGACAAAATATGCATGCAAATGCAAGAAAACAAGAACTTGGACTTTAAACTCAATCTAATCTAAAAGGAACAAGATATGCCTCAAAACATTTAAAAACCTAAGCTAAATGCCTCAAAATCTAACTAAAATGTATGTTAAGAAAGGGCAATTTATGCACTTATCACACTCCCACACTCGAACATAGATCCGCTCGACTCGCAGTGAGATACAACAAACTGCCAATCATTGCTCTGTAGAGCTTCTCATTAACTGGTTCCCCAGCTTCATGTTTGCACAGTTTGGTTGTCATGCTCATCGGAGTTTTGGAACACTTGCTGGTTTGCAGACAAAACCTCTTAACCAGATTCTTGGCATAAGTGCTCTGAGTCACAAAGATATCTTCATCTGTTTTGACGAATACTCATCTCAAATTCATGAGACATGGTTCTAACAAACTCACTAACCATGAGCACGGATGAAGATATCTTTGTGATTCCAAACACAATATCATCGACATACACTTGAACTATAAGAAGATGCCCTTTATCTTCAAGAAGAAACAAAGTTTTGCCTAGACTTCCTCGTTTGAATCTCTGGTTGATAAGGAATTGGGTCAACCTATCATACCATGATCGCGGAGCTTGTTTGAGACCATACAAAGCTTTCTTGAGATGATACACATGATCGGGATAAGTTGGATCTTCAAAGCCCTTAGGCTGAGTGACAAACACTTCCTCTTGGAGCATCCCATTTAGGAAGGCACTCTTAACATCTATCTGATATAGACGGATCTTTAGAACACAAGCAACTCCAAGCAGAAACCGAATTGATTCAAGACGCGCGACTGGAGCAAATGTTTCATCAAAATCAATTCCTTCTATCTGAGAGAACCCCTGAGTCACACGACGAGCCTTATTTCTCACAGTGATCCCTTCTTCATCGATTTTGTTCTTGAAGATCCACTTGGTGCCAACAACATTAACTTTAAGAGGTCTTGGAACAAGTTCCCAAACATCATTCCTTGTGAACTGATTTAGTTCCTCATGACAGGCATCAACCCATAACTCGTCATGCAGGGGAGCAGTGATGTCTTTTGGTTCAATGGATGAAACAAAACAAGAGTACTAAAGCATTTCTTTGTAGTTAACACGTTTTCCTCTTGTGACTCGACCTTCAGTGACACCTCCAGTGACATCCTTTTCGGAGTGGTTTCTAGGTACTCTCATCGGTCTGGAAATAGCAGTATCATCTTGATAACAAGTACGAGAAGATTCAGGGAGATCAGTAAGCCCAGAGATGTCATTTTCAGCCTCTAAGGAGAATAGACGATTAACTGCAGACTCAAGAAGAAGGTCTTCCACAGGCAGCTGAGACTGGGATGAGATTCTGCTTTGATCATCAAACACAACATTGATGGATTCTTGAACTTTTCCATAAACCTTGTTGTATACGCGATAAGCCATGCTGTTAGAAGTATATCCTAAGAAAATACCCGCCTCACTCTTAACATCAAACTTTCCAAGATGATATTTGTCATTCAAGATGTAACACACACATCCAAAAACACGAAAGTAATAGAGATTTGGAGTCTTTCCTTTCCATATTTCATAGGGAGTAGTAGAAGTTCCTGGTTTAACATAAACCCTATTAATGATGTAGCATGATGTACTTACTGCCTCTGCCCAGAACTTCGCGGACACTTGACTGCCATGAATTTCACGAGTCATCTCCTCAAGAGTTCTGTTTTTACGTTCCACCACACCATTTTGTTGGTGTGTACGAGGAGCCAAAAACTGATGCCTGATACCTTGTTCATTGCAGAATTTTTCAAATGCACCATTCTGAAATTCTCCACCGTGATCACTCCTGACTTGTTGAATGTTACCTTTAGTTGTTTGAAGTTGCAAGGCAAGAATCTTGAAGCTTTCAAACGCATCAGACTTGTCTCTGAGAAATTGTACCCATGTGAATCTTGAGAAATCATCAACAATGACAAGGATGTATATCTTCCCATTCAAACTCTAGGTTTGGACTGGACCCATCAGATCCATATGTAGTAGTTCTAGAACAACTTTAGAGCTGATCTCACCACTTCTCTTGTGTTGAACACGAATTTGCTTTGCCTGAGAACAAGCATTACAGAAGGCGTCTGTCTTGGCATTCAGATTTGGTATTCCTCGAACTACTTGACCTTGAACCAACCTTATCAGACTCTTAGAGTTAATGTGACCAAGACGCTAGTGCCACAGTTTCAGAGGTGAGCACATAGCAGACTTATAGCTGACTGAATCTTTCCAGACATAGCAGTTGTTGTGTGACCTGACACCTGCCAGAACCTGATTGTTGTTCTGATCAACAGCTTCACACTGATCTTTAGTGAACACTACTTTCAATCCATCATCACAAAGCTGACTTATACTAATAAGATTTGCTTTTAACCCTTCAACTAAGAACACATTGTTAAGATAAGGAGTGTCAGAATTGGTTGTTTGTCCTTTACCTTGTATGTTCCCTTTAGCCCTACCTCCAAAAGTTACTTTACCTCCATGATGTTCATGAAAGTTTTCCAGACTTTATATGTTGCCTGTCATGTGTCTTGAGCAGCCACTATAAAATACCAATCACAACCATCTCTTCTGACTGAAGATGTGTAAGCAACCTTGGCACTCATATCTGTCTTACTTCGACTGATGTTCTGAACTTGAAGCAACCCTTCTGACTCACAGGCATCATACAGATCTCTGAGCCTCACAGCCTTTGTTTCACTGAACATGCTTCCATACAAATCCTTCTTCATAACCCAGATAGACCCAACACAAGCCAGTTCGATCCAAACTTTGTTCAGTTTCCACAAGAGGGATAATCTAGCTTTTCTCTTGGAACATTGATAAGCATGATGACCAACCTTGTTGCAATGAGAACATGCTCTAAACTTCCGAGTCTCATCCTGATGACCACCTTTCCTCTGAGTCATAGACGGAGTAATTCTTTGAGGAACATAGGATGTACTAGCGTCGTCTGATTGACGTTGAGCAGAACTCACATTAGTAGCATAGACCTCTTTTAAGAACATGATAGGAGCAGAGACCAATTCTTCCAAAAGGCAACTGCTTTTAGCAGAGCCATAGTAACCTAAACCTCTATACTTAGAGTCAGTACGTCCCATTGTCAAGATTTTATCAAGACATTGAGACCCAATTGTTCAATCTTCTGACCTTTTGATAATTATTTGAGAGTTGTATTTGCAATTCTTCAGCCCTCATGCTTTCCTTATCATAACCAGCTTCTAGCAGTTTGACCTTCTGACCAGCATTTCTCAGAGAGCAGACTGTAGAGGCATCTTCTGGAAGACTCACTTCATACTTGTTCGAAATTGATTGGACAAGATCCCTTTTTGCTTCTAAACCTTCCTTGTCTTGAACCAGTTTCAGCATCACCTGACTCAGTACATCCCATTTTTTATGAAGCTTCTTGAAATCATCAGGAGAGTCGGTTGACTCATCATCATCTGACACAGATTCATGCTCACTGTCAGTTTCTTTAATGGTTGATAGGAAAGCCACAAGATTTAGCATTTCAGCGCCAGAATCGTTGTTATCTTCTTCTGAGTCAGACTCACTGTGGATAAAAAAGGATTTCTCTTTGCTGCTTTTGAGATTGGGACACTCAAACTTTTTGTGAGCAAAGCCTTTGCATACTGAACACTTCAGCTCCTTTCGTTTAGCTACAGAACACTCAGACTTGTAATGTCCAAAGCCTTCACACTCAAAGCACTGAGCTTCTTGCTTTCTGGAGACAGTTTCTTTAGACAATGGCTTCCTGTTCTTGTGACTATCTGGAGTCCATCTGAGTGACTCACGTGGTTATCCAGAGTCGACCCGCTTCAGAGCCTTATCAAAATTTCTTGTCATAAAAGCTAGGCTTTCTGTTAGTTCTTGGATCTGAGGATTATCTTTCACCGTAATGTGCACAATATTCTTGGAGTCTTTAATAACATCTTCATCAACCTCCATTTCTTCAGATTTCAGAATACTAACCAATTCTTCAAAGCTCATCGAGTCAGTATTTCCAGAGACTCTTATAACAGCTTTGTGAGCAGCAAACTTCTAAGGAAGACATCTCAGGAGTCTTTTAACAAGTTTTCGATCCTTGTATGTCTTACCAAGGACTTCAGCTTCATTTGCAATAGCACTTATCTTGGAACTGAATCGGACAATAGTGTCACTCTGGTCCATTTTGAGATTCTCGAACTTTGAGGCAAACTGATCAAGTCTGGTTCTTTTTACACTCGTTGTACTTTCGTGAGACATCCCAGGCTTGTTTAGCAGACTTGCATCCTTGAATAAGTTTGAACTCATCTTCATCAACACCAGCGAAGATAGCATTCATGGCTTTAGCATTGAATTTAGAGAGATTATTCTCTTCTACGATCAATCTTGACTTCAGTTTCGGTGTTTTAGTACCGTCTTCAGCAAGATCAAAAGGAGACTCCCAACCTTCTTCAACCGCTGTCCAAACATCTTCTCATTGACCTTTGATTAGTTGTGTCATACGCACCTTCCAATAGCCATATCTTCTAGTGTCGAGAATTAGAGACTTACTAGAGTTAGACTGGTCGTTAGAGGTATCCATGGTTAACGCAGGATCACACCGGTAATGAACACAGATTCACGGTTGATGCACCGCTCTGATACCAATTGAAATAACTAGAGACCTCTAAAGATGAACAAATAGAGACACCGCAGTAATTACTTTTGTATTTAGAATATCAATTGTACAATCTGCTCAACTCAGAGTTACCCAACATCACACATTGTGACTTGATCCTGAATCTATTCCTAAACTACCCAAGCTGAACCATCACCTGCTGATATCTCTTTTTCACTCACCAGTTCACCACACTCGGTAACTCTAAGTTCTAAGCTTATGACCCTTTCTATTTTTCTGTGTGAAAGGCATAAACAACAAAAAGCTTGAACTTCTTCTTTTTATTCAGTTCAAGCCGACAGCTATAGTACTCTACAGTACCTCAGTTACAGTTATGCTACCTGCTTTTATCCAAAGGTCAAACCACCATGCCTTGTTTGTTGATGATGACTTGTGTAGCCTTTCCAAGTCTTACTCTGCAGAAGATCCCATCCACTGCAATAGTAGAAACCCACTCAACACTTTGATGGGCTCAAGACGCCAGCTTAGCAACTTGACTTTTCCTTCTGTTGACTAGCTTCACTCTTCACTTGAGTGACTCAATAAGAACCTGTTGCACATGTTCTTTCAACTTATAAGTATCTTCATGTTTGGTTAGTCAAAAAGAGAGAATATCAGGGATTTCATAAAACTTCGCTATAGCATGTATAATTATACATAGCATCTACGGAAAAAGGAGATACTCTGGTAAAGAGCACATCCGTAAACTATTCCCAGAGTCTAGGCATCCAACACGAAACAAAATAATCAGGTAAACCATGTTATAGTGAAAACAAAATCTGTTTTCTTATGTGATTTGCTCTGGAAAAAGTTTTCTCTTTATCTTTTAATTAAGCCTCTGATTTGGAAGTTGCATATTTTTCTATCGCTTTTTTCTCTCTTCAAAACTTTGAGATGCTGTAAATGATAATTTGGAGAAGATCTGGTGAAAGGTCTTAGATGACCATGACCAGAAGGAAAAAAAATTATAGAGGACAAAAATAGTAGCTTTAGAGAAAATATAAAAAATCAATAAACAAAGAAATGACATTTTAAATAGAGAACCGAAAGTTTTTGTGTAATACATGCTGCGTATATAAACTCCCTTCTTAAAAAAACTATGGTTTGCAGAAGTTTTAAAGATTATTCTTTACCCTATGGAATTCTTTTTTGTTATCATTCAACTTTGCGACAAAATATGTGATAATCAAAGTAGTTTATTGTAGTTATAATCAAAAAAAATTCAAAATCAAATTAAAGTTACCACGTAAACGAAGTGGCAATAGAAAGATCACTTTGGACTGAGCGCACACCATGTTTTAATTCATTTCCCGTGAACCATGGCTAATGCAAGATATAATTTGGATAAGAAGCTAAAGAGAAACAGAGGAAGCTAGGGTTTGAACAACCCCATCTATTCTTGGTCTTAAAGGATGCATACATAACTTCGTCAATAACAAAGTGTTCAAACTTAGGAATTGAACTTCAAAGGCTTTTCATTCTTTGTAGTTGTCAAAGTTTTATGAATTTCAATTCTAGGTTTCGCTCTTTGGTCGTAGATAGAAGAAGAAGAGTCAGAAGTGAATGATAGAACAAATGAGCATGGAAAAGACAAGCTTAGTATCAGAATGATGATCAACGTCAATACATGATTAAAATAAGTTGACAATTTTAGAAGGTGAAGTGGGTGTTATAATTAGAGAAGAGCCAACCGTAAACGATAAAAGCTCTATGGATAGGGTTAGATACATGATATTGGTCACATTGGACTTAAAGAGAAGGGACCTATAAATATGATATCGTTGGTCAAATAAAGAGAAAAGAAGGGAATCCGAAATCCCAAAAATGTCTATTAACATCTTTGACTAACATTTAGCCTAGGTAGGGCAATTTATGAAATTTATGGAAACATTTTAAAATTATAGTATACAATGTTACAAATCTAAAAAATTGGTTACAAAAGTTTTAAACAATGACAACCCCTGTTATTTGACGACCATGTGTGATGTAAAATGTAATAGAATAATGTAAACAATTTTGAAAAAAACCAAAAACACAAACTCTATTATAGAACCAACGTTAATAATGTTAAATTTCATATCCCTAACTCTTGTGGAGTAAACTGTATAACACAAATCCCACGCGTAGCGTGCAATATCCACTAATTTCCTTTATATAAAAGGGGATGAATTGGTGAACTCTAAGGCATGCCACATAGGCACCAAAATTCTAAATTTTCTCAGCCTATCAAAGTGCCATGTCATTCTCTAATTGCTCCCTAATTTAAAAACTTCACCTATAATTAACGAACACAACAAACCACATATAAAAAGCTCAACTAATTAAAACCAATTGCATATTAAGGCCCAATGCCTACAAGCCCAACGGATAAACCCAAATTTGCTTCAATTGAATATCCATCGTCGTCCTCCTCCCTAGAACTAAGAACGATTTCTCTTCCCAACCCTACAAAAATC
Source organism: Arabis alpina (assembly GCA_900128785.1). Classification (NCBI taxonomy): domain Eukaryota; kingdom Viridiplantae; phylum Streptophyta; class Magnoliopsida; order Brassicales; family Brassicaceae; genus Arabis; species Arabis alpina. Next base: position 26,833,120 of record LT669791.1, read on the forward strand.
AATCACCCTAAGAGATTTTACCACCGTTACCACTTCATCATCTTCATTGTCCACTAACTCATTGCAGTTTATTGGTCCAGTTAAATGCAATGTTCATGTTATAATGGGTTAATCTCTTCGTCTCCACTTTTGCCATATTCATGATTCTTTGGACAGTTTTATTTACAACAATCAATGCAATCCACGTTTTAACCTCTCCACTTCTATCTCTATCGTTTCGTTTGCATTGTATTTAAGGATGGATGGAACGAGGAGGAACCATAATCAAGCTCTCTAAAAAAACAGTAAAAGTCAAAGTTGTAGAAACACTTATGGAGGTGTTCCAGGCGACGTGGGTTTTGGGTTTTTGATCGGACGGATTTCATTACTCAATAAGAAGTAAAGGTTCGCTCTTTTCTAATCTTTTGAATAAAATTCTTTTCATTTTTTTTTCTCGGGGCTTAGATTTTTGCATACAAACCCTTCGATTTTTGCAAACAAACCCTTCGATTTGTTATATATATATCCAACATAAACTTTTGTAGTTTTTTTACTTTCAAGATTTTAACTTTTCAGGTATCTTGAATTCAAGTCATGAAGTAGACGTGGTTAAGACACTCTTACGCTTTAAAGATGAATGATAAGTACAAATATCATCTTTGGTAAATCCTATGTTGAAAATCTAAAAATCATTCTTAACTTGCGTTCACATTGTATTTTTCTGTATGTTATTCACAGTTTGCAGGCAAAGCAAGGTCGGAAAATAAATACTGTTTCAATTCAATACCAAGAGTAAGCCCATTCTCAAGTTATACTCTTCTCACACTTCTCACGGTTTCATTTACAATTATTTGAAACAATTTTCCCAATAACCAAAATGTTCACATGTCTTTGCAGGCCAATGTCGCTTATGAATTCTCCCTGAGAAAAAGGATGGAAAAGTGGTTTCAGATCGATCTTCAAGGTATCTGTTGTTGACTCCTAAAAATGCTAGGTACGGGAACAGTGTCAATATAGTCCTCTTTGTTAAAGGTATAAATTAAGTACATGTAATTTTCTCAGGTATATCTACAATACTTGATAAATTTGCTTTGCAAATATCATACAAAATGGGTTGAATAGTTTCGGAAAATGTGTTGGTCCCTTCTCTGTGATCTCGGTTTATGTCAGGCAGCTTTGGTACCGTGTTTAAAGCATTTCTACCGGAAGTGAACAAGGTTGTTGCTGTGAAAGTTCTAAACCTGCAGAGACGTGGGGCAATGAGGAGCTTTCTGGCAGAATGTGAATCCCTGAAGGATGTAAGGCATCGGAATCTTGTGAAGCTGTTGACGGCTTGTTCAAGTATCGATTTCCAAGGAAATGACTTCAGAGCTCTAATCTATGAGTTTGTGCCAAATGGAAGCCTGGATATGTGGCTGCATCCAGAGGAAGTGGAGGAGACTCAAAGGCCCTCAAGAACCTTAACACTTCTTGAAAGGCTTAACATAGCCATAGATGTGGCTTATGTTTTGGACTATCTTCATGTTCATTGCCATGAAGTTATTGCCCATTGTGATCTTAAGCCAAGCAACGTCCTTCTAGACGACTATCTAACCGCCCATGTTAGCGACTTTGGTCTCGCTCGGATCCTCCTCAAATTTGACCACGAATATTTCCTCAACCAACTTAGCTCGGCCGGAGTCAGAGGAACCATTGGTTACGCTGCACCAGGTAAAACTATCACACATCTCTAATGTTTGAATGAATAAAATTAGTATGTTATTTTTATTGCTCTAATATGGTGCAGAATATGGAATGGGAGGGCATATATCAGTACATGGTGATGCGTATAGCTTTGGGATTCTCCTTTTGGAAATGTTCAGTGGAAAAAGACCGACCAATGAGTTGTTTGGGGGAAACTTTACCCTCCGCACCTACATCAAGTCTGTGTGGCCAGAGCGAGTATTAGATGTCGCAGACAAATTGATTCTTCAAAACGGCCTTAGAATCGGCTTCCCTGTTGCTGAGTGCTTGACTCTGGTTCTGGATGTGGGACTTAGATGTAGTGAAGAATCTCCTACGAACCGGTTGGCTATGAGTGAAGTTGTGAAAAAATTAATCTCAATCAGAGAGAGGTTCTTCAGAGCCAGAAGAGGAGCTAGACATTGAAGTGTTTATGCTTTCCTCTACAAACTTGAAGCGACTTATTCGAAGATATATACTATCTCCTTCATAATATGCTTGACTATTTTCAACGAATGCTATGTTATTTGCAGACAAAATATAATGTTGTGTTAGATGTTATGTTATTTGGAATTTCTTTGTTTTGCTCCATAAAACTCATGTCATAGTTAAAAGAGTTTCTGCAAAAGTAAGGGCTTTAATCTTGATTCTTGATAAAAAAAAATACTAGAAATGTTGCTAATTTTGATGATCTCTCTCACTCTGGATTATAAGGACGAAGAGTTTGAGAGCAAAATATAAATTTTTTGTTCCAATTTACATTAATAGATTTCAAACCCTTTATATTTCCCAATTGAACTAACCATAATGAAATTATAAGTGCAGCGACTTTGAAAACGAAATGTATGGATGAAGAGTCAATGTTTTGGAAGGTTTCTAATAGTATTACCTTATTATATTTTACTTCTAAAGCCAACACTCAGCTATAATAGAATTTTGGTTACAGATTTTTTTGTTTATAATAAGTTTTCTCTAAATTTAGACCCAAAATTAGGCTTTTCAATAAAACATACATACAATTTTTTTTGTTATTTTTTATTAGTATATGTTGCATTAGAGTACTACAAAAAAAAATGGTCGAAATTTGACCACCAGTTCAGTTTAAAACTGGTCAAAATAATTCTCCTAAATTAGGCTTATAATAATAACATACAACAATATTTTTTTGTTATTTTCTATTAGTATACGTTATATTAGAGCACTACAAAAAAACGGTCTAAGTTTGACCACCACTTCGGATCGGTTCGGGTGTCACGTGGTAAAGATGGGGAGTATAGAAGGTGATAATATCATGAAGAAGATAGAGAGAAAGATGTGAAGATGAAGGAGAAGCACAAGGAGGTAGAGTCACGAGGAAGCATCGTTCGAGGATAATCGACAAAGGATGTCACAAAGAAATGGTGGTATCAAGACAAGAGCATCATCAAGAATTAACCGCGGAAGAAGGAAGGAGTTGAAGCGTTAGAATTCGGGACGAATTCTCAATAAGGAGGGGAGAATGTAATACCCGGTACCAAGACTAGGAAAGTCAACAAAACATTGGTACCAAACCAGTTCGACTACTTTACCAAAAAAAACATTTATAAAACTAAACATTCTCTTAATTTAAAGGCAGACTGTTTGGCCAATTATACACGTTTTAGATTTTTGAAATTTCTTTTCTGAACAATTTTTTGTGCCAAATTAGATAACCAATTACGTTGCCATATTTTAATTAACGTTTAGTTCACAAAAGAAAATCATAACGAAGCCAAAAAATTCACTCAACAAGTTTACACATAAAGATTGAAAATCAGTAAAACCAACTAAATTTGACTATCAGTCCTATAAGAAAACAACTAAAAAACTTAAAAATACAAATAAAAGTTTCACAATTCATCATAAAATCCGGGCGTAACCCGGAGAAGCCCCTAGTATATATAATAGCTAACTCTACTCTCCATCTAAGGTGTTCACATGGGCAAAACTCTTTTTCTTACAATAAATTTTATTTTAAGTGTCATTCAATTCATGTTTATGTATATTTAATGTTACTTGTAACTACAATAACTTATAACTAAATTAAAAAAAAACGAAAATCAATAAATAAATGACTAAAAATAGTATATTCAAAATTATTTGAGTATCTTATTGTGGTAAATACAAAATCAAAATAACAAAATGTATTTCATTTGGGAATGAAAAAAGCGTTTTAAACTTATGATAACTACAAATGCTTACATATTTCGTTTTAAAATTGGAAATATGTAAAATGAATATACACTAATATGTATATATATATATATATACATAAACGACATCATAAAATTAAAGAAAGAAAACTAAATAATTTGAATTTCAAACGATTGTTAAGAGGATGTTGATCTTATATTATTTCACTAAAAAAAATATTGTAGTATCTTATTAAAAGTGAGATTTAAAGTAAAAATTTGGGATATATGAATTATTAAAAATGTTATATTTGAATTTTATGAAATTATATACAAAAATTGAAAGGGCTATAATATGGCCATATTGTTCATGAATTATACAACAAAATACAAAGAAGATGATATATGATCTTTATGTAAATAAGTGTGACCATGATCTAATACAAATACATATTCAATAATTCAACATTTGAATCAAATGCTTCTGACCCAAAACATTTACGAAAACATACTTTTTAAAGTGTTTCAGAAAACGTTAAAAATATTGGATTATATATAAATTAACATACTATAATTATATTAGTGTATTATGAAAAAAATAACAAAAGATAAACATATTGATCTACGCGTTGTGCAACTATGGTTAGAATATGTTTGGAGATTGGAAATAACATACTATTACACAATAACAAACAAAATAATAAATTCTCAAAAATTAAAAAATATTTACTCTAAAAATAAAATGTTAAATTGAAAGAACTTCAAAAAAATGAAAGAATTTATACCCCAAATTAATAATTGAATATGCTGATGTTATAATGTGTTAGTAAATGTAAAACATATATACTATCACAAACATTTAACCATATGCAATATACATAATATAAATATAAAGCATATGAAAAGAAAACAAGAAACTGAACTCGCGCAACGCGCGAGTCCGGCCCTAGTTTTAAATAGGGGTTTTTTGAAAATTACCCTATTCGAGTTTACAATTTTGTAAAATACCCTAATTCCAAAAAATATTTAAAACTACCTCTTCTTTAATGTGATAAGACTATTTAACTTCCATTTGAATTTAAAAATGACATATTTGATAAATTAAATTACATTAATTTGAATTTAAAATTTACAGTTTTAATAAAAATTGAAATCACGTATAAATAATAATAACTATTATTATTATTTTTTAAATATTTTATTTTTATAAGTAAATCTATAAAGCATTATTAAACTACTAATTGCACAGGAAATGTTCCACACTTTACGGACAAAGGAATCGTGTCGGTTTGATTTTATGGCGGTAAAAACGGATATGAGTTAAGCTTATGATAGGATAGAATGGAATTTTCTTGAAGTTGTGTTACATAAATTGGGATTTGGGCTCGTTTGGACTTCATGGATTATGACATGTGTGAGGTCGGTTTCGTACCAAGTGTTGTTAAATGGTCAGCCACGTGGACGGATTATACCCCGGCGAGGGCTCAGACAAGGGGATCCTTTATCTCCCTATTTGTTTATTCTTTGTACGGAAGTCTTGATAGCGAACATCCGGAAAGCGGAGAGATTAGGTAATTTAACATGGATTAAAATTGCTCGGCACAGTCCATCAATTTCTCATTTGCTTTTTGCGGATGATAGCCTTTTTCTGTAGGGCTACAGCAAGTGAATGTCAAGTTATTTTGGATGTCTTAAAAGATTATGGCAAGGCCTCTGGGCAGGAAATAAACTTTGAAAAATCCTCAATAATGTTCAGACATAACGTCGCAAATGATCAAAAGTGTATACTAAAAGGGATTCTGGGAATTAACAAAGAAGGGGGAATGGGATCATACCTCGGTATTCCGGAAAGTCTAGGGGGATCGAAAACACAAATCTTTAATTTTCTGATGGAGAGATTAAATGATCAGATTAATGGGTGGTCGGTCAAATTTTTATCAAAAGGGGGAAAAGAGGTATTGATAAAGTCAATCGCTCTCGCTCTACCGACATATATCATGTCGTGTTTCCGGCTCCCACAATCGTTAATTGACAAATTAACGAGTGTTATAGCCAAATACTGGTGGAGTTCCAATGGGGATACAAGGGGTCTTCATTGGCAAAAGTGGGAAAAGTTATGTCTGGCAAAAGAGGAGGGGGGTTTGGGATTTCATTCTTTGACAAGTTTTAACTCGGCTTTGCTAGCTAAACAGCTCTGGAGAATGTATCAATATCCAGACTCATTAGTGGCACGAGTTTTCAAAGGTAGATACTTCAAGGATATGCACCCAATTCGGGCATGGAATCCTTACTCACCATCATATGGATGGAAAAGTTTACTATCGGCCAGGGATTTTTTATATACCGGAAGTCGTGTTAGCATATGATCAGGTAATAGTGTGGCCGTTTGGACGGATCAATGGATTCCTGACCAGTATCCACGTCCGGCAAGAGGGAGAGGGAGTATTTTGCACCCCAACCTGTTGGTTAAGCATTTATATAATTCGGGCACAAACAATTGGCATCTACCAATCCTTCAGGAATTCATTGACCCAGGAGATATACGATTAATTCAAGAACTAGAGATCAGTCCGACTTTTATGGAGGACAAATTTATTTGGCATTTCACAAAATCAGGAAAATACACGATTCAATCGGGCTATTGTTTGGCGAAAACTCTGGAGAAAATGCAAGATATCAATAAAGTGCAGGAGCCTAGTCTTCGGCTCCTAAAGGCCTATGTTTGGAAAATAAAATGCCCTCCCAAGATTAGACATTTCCTGTGGCAAGCTCTGTCAGGTAACATGGCAGTCCTGGAGAGGCTAAAACGACGTGGCGTGCAGTGTACCTCACTATGTTTGAGATGTGGCTTGTAGGAAGAAACGGTTCATCACGCCTTATTTGAGTGCCAAATAGTTCAAGATATTTGGGCAAGGTTTTTGGCGCCAAGTGGAAGAGCAGGTTTACCATACTCCTCAATGTATGCAAATATGGACTATCTTTTTTGGAGGATTACAAGTGCAAATACAAATAATGTAGATAGTAACATTTATCCATGGTTATTGTGGTACATTTGGAAATCAAGAAATAAGAGAGTTTTTAAAGGGGTAGAGGCGGAAATACAAAATGTTTTCAATATGGCGGTAGCTGATTCCCAAGAGTGGACGGCTGCGTTGACAAGGGAGAGTGAAATAGAAGAAAGCATTCGTGAGACCCCCCAGATGGTGGCTATAAATACACATCGATGGCGTTGTCAGGTAGATGGATCGTGAAAAGATACAGACTCAACTTCAGGTTTGGCGTGGGTTTGTCTTCAGGGTGATAGTATTCTAGCTTTAGGTGCTCAAGGTGTAATCAAGCATCGGACGGCCTTACATACGGAGATGGAGGCACTAATATGGGCAATGTCATGTATTTTGGACAGAAATATGACGTGCCCGGTGTTTGAAACAGATTGTTCTGACCTAGTGGATATCGTCCAACATTCAGAGGAGTGGCCAGCGTTTTCGATTCTCTCAGTCAAGCTCAGGAGTTTACACGATCGAATACCCAACTTCTCAATATATCACGTACCGCGAACTATTAATCTAAAGGCGGACAGTCTAGCCCGCTCAGCAAGATCTCGAGCTTTTTATTTTTCTTATGTAAGCAATCTTCCACCGAGTTGGATCTCCGACTCGAATGTGTGTTTCTGATTAATAGTTAGGTTGAAAAAAAAAAAAAAACTACTAATTTTTCTATAACAATTATTAGTCACCGCCCATCAAATGTTATTGTGAATAAAGTTGATATCGTTTTGGCAAATAAAGTGAAAGTGACAATTGTAACTTATGTGTTTCATTTTGTTATCGAAACTATGCCGTCTTATAATTTTTGTAATCAAAACTTAATTGTTAATGTCATATCACCTTTTCTATATGAATTGTTGTGTTCGAAACAAAAGAAAAAAAAAAATTCATTTTGATCATCGAATTAAGTTTTTATCAAAGAGGAAAAATTTCGTTTTGTACACTTATTAAGTTAGGCTAAACTATTCTCATTTCATATTGATTGTTTGATCATTAGACGATTGATGTTTTCAAAATTACGTTTATGTATAATATGAGTTTTTTAAAACTTTTTTAATAAATGTTACAGTTTAATTTGTTATTAGTTTGATTGGTTTAAATTTTTTAATCTAGATAAAACTTAAATTTTGTTCAAATTATACGAATAATTGGATATTTTATTTAAAAATAATTATTTAAGAAAGTATTTTAGTATTTGCTCAAAAACATTTGTCAATTTAAAAAACGTTTTCTATTTTTAAATTCAATTTTTCTCTATATAGAAAATATTTTAATAAATTTATATTTCAAAAGTGTATTTTTCAAAAACAAAATTAAAAGGGGATATTTTTCAAAATTTTGAATTCAAAGAGGGTATTTTTCCAAATTTCCTCTTTTAAATAATTGTTACATAGGATTTAATATTATGTAACAATCATTGGAAAAAGGAATTTTGTCAGGTACATAGATTCCAGAGATGAGGTCGACCCAAAATTAACTCTAACCTAATACGTGACAGCGTGTGAGTTTTAAATAAGGATATCCAAAAGACATAAACGCAAAAGCACAAAGGAAAATCTTTTCCTCTCCCAAAAACATTTGGTGTCCCTCAAGAATTGAAATGGAGGATGCGACTCCACAGACTTCCGTCAAGGTATCATTAACAAAGATTTGATTCGTTGTGTTAGAGTATTTTCTATTTCTTTGATTTATCCGTTTGTTTGACTTCCTTTGTGTAGCGGTCTCCGAACATAATTGACACATTCGTTGCACAATGTGGAAAGTGCTACAAGTGGAGGTCCATTGACTCCGAAGAAGAGTATGAAGAGATTAGAAGCAAAGCACCGGACAAGTCATTTGAGTGCATGAAAAACTGTGAAGAACCTGGAGATGTTGATGTGGAGGGTGATTCCACGAGGGTATGGCTTGTAGATCATCAACATGGTTTACCCAAAACCCCACATGGATTCAAGAGGATCTTGGTTCTCAGAGAAAACTGTGAAAAAGCAGATGTTTATTACGTTACTCCTCAGAGAAAGAGGCTAAGGAGTCGCAAGGAAGTCGCTGGTTTTATCCAAGACAATGAAAGTTTCAAAGGCACACGCATTGAAGACTTTTCTTTTGTTGCGCCCAAACAGATGAAGAAAACCAGGTTCAAATAATGTTACTCCAGTTGCTCATAATATCTAAGACCTGAAAATATTTAAGGATTGTTATTATCTCTATATTTGTTTTAGTTTTTCCTTCTTCATGTTGAATGAACTATAGTTAGAGCACCAGTTTCCTGGGGCCTAAAGTTTTCGTATGGGAAGTTTTTTTGGGGTCTAATAATAGTGAATTTGTTCACCATTATTTTATAATTTATATTACAAGACTTGATGTTCCTAATTTGTTTCAGCATGACAATATAGTTTGATGAACAATGAATCAAGATATAACTGTTTTTATATGGAATGGAAGTAAGCAAGGAAGGACTAATAAGGAGTAAAATAGTGATTGTTAGTTAAATAGCCAGCCTTACTAGTTGAAAAAAAACGAGGTGTTCTGAGAATTAGATATGTTGTTAAAATTAGAGATGTGGTGTGTACATCAAATCTCTTTTCCAATGTCATTCTCCAACAATTCTGCAGAAATTACAGATTATACAACCCATATATAAGTTTATTTTGGAGAAAGACCAATGGAGAAACTAATCAAAGACACACGCAAAAACCGTTCACAGTTGTAGCAATAAGTTCAGAAAGAGATAACATTTCGCCAGTGGTACTTTAAATCCTTTCTTCTTCTTTCTTGCTCTAAGTAAATCTGAAAGATTCTTTCCTTTGTTCTTATTAGCCACAAGATCTGACCCTATCATAACCATTGCATCCATTGCTTCCTTTATCGTGGCTTTTTGGTTGTAACAACTCTAAAACATTTATGTAAACGTTAGTAAAAGATAAATGAAAAAGTTTCAAAAAAAAAAAACAACTCTAAAATCACATAGCTACCACTTGCACTTTGATGCTCTATATCAACTTTTTCTTTACAACTTTATTATAAACAAGGCTAGACTGGAGCACAAATGTTGCAGTTTCGTCCAAATGAGGTTCTCAAGGTTCAACAGTGTGACCAAAGAGCTCTTTGGGCAATGGTGGGACCTCCCTGAAAAGAAGAGAAGTTGCACCTGCTGGGTTTGAATCTCTTTGGGATAATACTAACATTTCTATGTTTAACGATGATATTCAACAAAAATCTAATGACCTTTGTACTTCTCTACTTTTGAAGTTAAAGAACAAAATTCAGTGTTTGGTTTCATGATTTGCCAATTTTGCCTTGTCTCGTTTCTTCTGTGTTTGTCTAGTAAGTTCTTGAAGTTGTCTATCATGTTCTTCAAGTATATGATCCACTTTGCTTGGCTGAGCCAACAACGGTCCCGACATGTAGATCGCGCTATCACTAGGATTATAATGTACACAAAAAACACACAACAATATTAGGTTAAAAAAAAAGCCAAGTCCTTCAAACTGAGATAATCAGAAACAGAGAAAATCAGTTAACTAACCCAAGATGGGCTGATTGGTGTTGTCATAAGTCTACGATCCATACTATCAGCTCTATTGTACCCTTGAGAAGTAGCGAGTAAGTTGTAAGCGGCACATTCATCAGTGACAATCATTTGCTAAGAATTGGATAAATGTAAAGAGAAACGAACTTAGAATTGGAAAATTTCCCTTTGTGCCAAAAACAAAAATTGCGGTCTAATATGATGACACGTGGATGAGATGAAACGTTTCAAGAGTCTTAGTTAAACGAAACGTCTCAAACTTAAATTCAAGAAACAATTCATTTTTTAATTCAAATATGTTATAACCTATTAGATGGATGCTCTTTATAGGCTCATGTTCTAGAATGTTCTACCTTGTTCTCGAAGTTCTACTTCCTCCCCAAGTATTTGTACTCCTATATATACTCTCTATTATTCATGGAATAAGACAACACTAATTCATATTCTCTTCTCTTCTCTTATTCACAACACGTTATCAACACGATAGATCTAGCTATTTGAGTAAACCCTAACCGCCTAAGCAAAATTGTTCTCTATTATTATTATCTTCTTCCTCTCTCCGATCGATCGTTAGCTAACATCTTTCTCACTTTTATAATTATACAATACGACATCTAAATTATTTTAGTATTTTGTTGTAGTTTCCTTTTCTTTTTATGCTACTTATTTAATCTATTTTATACATGAATATTGATTTTGTTATTCATAGCATATACATGTATGTCTATTGATGGAGTATTTTTCACAAGCCATATTTATGAGTTGATTTCGTAATTCAATAGCATATTCATATTGGGTCATGACTCATATATGTTTATTGATCGAATATCACAATTTTATGTTTTTATATTTTATCTATTTTTAAGTTTGATTTTGTGATTTGATAACATACACATGTTGATTATTTTATATTAATTATTTTAGTAATATGTTTTTAGTTCTTAAAATCACATATTTTATTATAAAATGAATCGATCATGATTAACGCTTCTTTACTATTGATCAAAGATATTTTATAATTATCCAAATATTTTATAATTATAAATTGAATATTCTATCATGATCGAGCTAAGTAATCTTTTCAATATGTGATCAGTATTGATCCGTATACCATAATTAATATTATACTATATTGGATCATTCGATCGGTTGGTTTAAATTAATTTAGCGTACGATTTACTCGTTTGACATATTAGTTGTTTTATTGATTAATTATGTTAATTTGAATTTAATTTTTGATTATACCAACATAAAAGCCATGTTTTCATGAGCAAACTTTTGAGTATGACATGATTATATGTTTATTTGAGAAATAAAGCATGATGATTTGTTCTTTTGATTCAAGATCTTCAAAGTCCAACCCCTCTGTCACATGTCAATAGTTTTATTATGGGTTGGTTCGGTTAATTGTCCCAAACCGAAGGCAATATTGCTTTATTGTTTCATCCAACCATACAAACGTTTGAGTCATGATGGATCTGTTTGTTAATTTATATTCCAATTAATGGTATCCTGAAGACACAATATTGTGAGATGAGATTTAAGAAGAGTATTATGATTTTATATCGTCTCTATGTGGCTGAGCAAATTATTAAGCTTTAATTGGATGATCCATTCCCTGAAGTGAATGTGATATTTTGTATTGAAAAAGGAGAAATCACACTAAGCCAAAGAGATTGCTATAGAAATTGGCTTGAGTTGTATTGGTGATGAAATAAACTAGTTTGAAATCATTGATGCGTTATACTTTCCCAAGTCTTACAGAGAATTGGATGATAAAATACATTACACAAATTGGGATATTTTGTTAATTATATAGTGAGATACAATTGGAGATAGATGAACATGAAGTTTCATATCATCTCGAGGGGGAGAATTAGAGAATCTCACATAGACTACAAATAAACATAATAAGTGACATATTTAGAAGATTATGTTCACTAAGTTCTTCGAACAATTCTCAAAGGAAAAGTGTGATCACCAGAATGTGATATTACATAAAACTAGCTATGTGATTGGTTAAATCTAGCTATATCCAAAGATTACAAGACTAAAAGTCTGTGAGTGAATATAATTCATCTATGTTTAGAATTACTTGCAAATTGATATTATATTGAGCGAATATCTCTAATGCAGAGTTGGTAAAGCATACATAATAAAAATTTCATGCAAGTAATGTTGTCCTATAGACACAAAGTCATGAACAAGAATTGAAGAAATATTATGGATTCTTCTTGAGGATGAGAAAATATATATGAGTTATTGATAAGAAATCATACTCATATTTGACTAGTTTTGATATATTACCTGAAGTGAATATAATATCTTACATATATAAAAAAAAAGATTAGACAAATAAAGTCCCCGAAAATGTAGCTACGAAACTGATCGCAACAATCACCATTTTCTGACGACACCCACCAATGGCTTTGGATTCTCCAGGTACTCGATTTCTACGCTTTACCTCATATTATACCTTTATGATTTTATATACTATATTATGTCATGATTATGTTAATTGCTTTATCGGCACATGGTTCACCATCAAATCCATGTTTGATAGATTAAAGCAAGCAATTTTAATTATCGTATCCCTTGAAGGGGGTAATTGATTAGCAACGAAACGTAAACCAGAAGTTTACTAGCTAAGAATGAAAAGTAAACCAGAAGTTTACTAGTTAAGAATGAAAAGTAAACCAGATGTTTACTAAGAATTTATATGTTTGGCTTAACCGGATTGGTCATCTTGGTTTAATGATGATGCGAAAAATAAATGAGAATTATGTGGACATTAAGTGCAGAACCAGAAGTTTCTCCCTAATGATTTATCATAGGTTGCATGCTCAAAAAGCAATATGATAATATGGCTTTCATCAGTTAAAGATGATTTGGACTTTATCAGTTTTTCGGAAATATATACAAGGAGATGATTATGGGATGATCACCCACTTTGTGACATTTAGATGCATCGATTTAATGGACGCATTGAATCGATTGACGCACTAAAAGGTCATAATTTTCCTTGTTATAAACCAGCAACCTGGAGTTTGCGAGGTTATTTTTTTATTTCTATTAGAAGCCTGATTATTATATGTCCATTGGGATAAGTGTTGAACGTCTTGAAGCTCATGTTCATACACAAAATTTTAGTAGCATTGATTCGCATCAAGCCAATGAATAAGTTATTGTTCTCCCCATCATTATTGGTTTAGGGTTAGAAACCAAATAGTTCCCATCTGAAAGATCTTTGAATGGAAGATCTATGAATGTGAATGAATGTGAAAAGTGCTACACCACAGCTAGGGCTGGGCATTATAATCGGAACCGAATAACCGAACCGGAACCGACCCAGAAAACCGGTTCGATATTGGCGTCGGTAATGGTTAATTTATCCGTTGGGTATACAGCTCAATAACATTCGGTCTTGGTTCGGTAACGGATAATACCCGAGTTCCGATCGGTTTTTTAATGACCCGACAACAAAGACTCTTATACATTTAAGGTGTTTCACATTTCCTTTATTCTTCGTAAGTCTTAACTTCTAATGTCCGAGAAAATCTCTTACAGCTCAAGAATTTCAATTGTCGAATCTCAACTTTCCATAGGTTAGCAAATTTGTTTTGATTTTCCTATATTCTTGAAGATTTGAAGCTGATTTGATTCTCTTCTTACCATATATCTTGATTGAAAATGGAAGCCCTAATTATACAAAGCTAGAAACCCTTACCAGTTACCACCATCGCCGACGAGAACAAAGATACAGGTAAGGTGTTTAGTTATTACTATTATCAAATACAAAGGCCCATAAGGCCCATTAATCAATTCAGAATGTCATTATTCTTCATACATTTGTTCCTCGTTTCGGTTATATCAGTCGGTTTCGGTTTCAACCGGTTTTAACCGGAACCGACCCGTTATAAAACCGGTACACATATGGGTATAAAACAGCCAAATCTGATTTACCTGGTACCGATCGGTTTTACCCATACCCGATTCGTTAACTAGGTTGCCCAGCCCTAACCACAGCGCTCTATGATGGAACCTCAAAAGAGGATAAGTATATGTTGGATATGAAAGGTAATTAAGTATATAAAGTCATCCCTGAATGATTTATATAAGGCTCAATTTGTAGACTTTCATGTTAATGCGTGAGTTTTTCCAACATTAGAGGGAGAAAGTAAACAGCTGGAAAAAGAGATAAGTCTACATGAATTATCAATGATCCTCGGACTAAAATATCTACATTAGTAGTCCAAAAAGATAATTCATAAGCAGAGCTTAAGCATATTAATTATCAGACGCATTTACTGACCCAAATAGAGTGATAAAGTCACATATTCCAGCAGTATATGCTCCAAATTATAAATGATGTCCAAAAAGAGCGATATCAAACTGCTAGAGAGTCTAAAGATCGCCTGAAGCGTGATAGACCTATTTGATTCCAAATATAATTATCCTCGAAAAAGAAAAGGAGCAAGAATTGAGAATGACCAAATCTAGGAAAGAATGATTTTGAAAAATATCCAGAAGAGATTGGATGATCTCTAGAAGAGACATAAACATGACAAATGAAAAATTCAAGTACTTGAAAATGAAGAGTTATAGCTAGCTATGTCATGTATGGAATAAGATGGAACCATAAAGCAAATCGACGTCGTAATAATTTTGTATGCTATGAGCAGTTGATATTATGGATAAAATAGGATCAAAGAACAGTCTATTGAAAAGTGTACACGAGGTAATGATTGGCCAAAAGAAAAAAAAAGAGAGAAAAGAAATAGACATAATTATAATCTCTAATAGAGAAATATTTGGACCAGCAGTCCATTTGATAAATGAGTGTAGAAACCAGTGAAAGATAAATGAGTTTGTGTGAAAGAATAGTGATTATTACAAAGACATAATGTATAATGAAGAGATGTTTTCTCTTGTGGTGGATGCAATTATATCTTATAAGTTTGGCAATAAGAACACTGGATAATGACATTTATAAGGAATCCTTGAAGGATATAATTCTTAAAGGATTGATACCAGAATTATGTTCCTGGGGACTCTATTCGATGGAATGAACAGAAAATATGTAACATGAGGTATAATCATGTATATCTTTGCAGGATTTTATAGAAAAATGTGCATATATGTTTGGTCCCGAAGAACCATACATGAAATGTGATTAGAGCAATTGAGTGCTATATTTTATGATTGAAATATGTGTTTTGTATGCCAAGGAGAGCATGAACAACATGTATGAAATTTATGTTTAGAAGATTGTACATGAAAAATATTTAGGCATAAAGTCCATAAGAAAAGATGTTATGGACCAGAAGTCCAATGATTCGAAAGATATATGACAATCATACGAGTTTGTTTATTGATTCAAAAGAGATATATGATCGGAATTCATCTCCTGAAGAAGATGTTTCCGAGGGGGAGAAATATAATTATATACATGGATGTACTCTTTTTCCCTTATCATAGTTTTTATCCCATAGGGTTTTTATATGAAAGATTTTTAACGAGACATTAAAGAACACGCAAATGATAGACTTTTATAGAGGAATATTATCATCATAATGATATGTGAAAGTCTATCAATCTCCCAAAAGAATATCATACAGTAATTATAATGAGAGAAACAAAGAGAATGATCGAGATGAATCATCTAGAAGACTGATGAGTTGCAGAAGATTGGCGATGTACATCTTCTAGAGGTTGTTGAAGAGAAATTTTGGCGGACTTATTTTCCAAGACACTTCCAACTACTACTTTCAAGAAACAAGTTTTTGAAGCATCACGAAGATCTCAAGTTATACACTCATCAGGGGGAGTAGAAGCGCGTTACACTCTTTTTCCCTTAACCATGGTTTTGTCCCACCTGGGTTTTCTTGGTAAGGTTTTTAATGAGGCAGCATTCTATACACATTGAGATTATTTTACTATAATGGCATCCAAGGGGGAGTGTTATAACCCATTAGATGGATGCCCATTATAGGCCCATGTTCTAGAATGTTCTAGCTTGTTCTCCAAGTTCTACTTCCTCCCCAAGTCACTACAAGAAAACTGTTTATTTGTGACTAACTTTTGTGACTAATTTTTCAGTCACTTATTTTGCGACTGATTAATGACGCATTTGCGACGCTTTAACGACTAAATAATTTCATACGCAAATTCATCACAAATTGGTGACGCCACAACATCGTCGTTAACGCGTCGCAAAATAGCGACTCAATAGAGACCAATATTGTGAAGTCACAAATTAGCGACGACGTTGTGACGAATTTAGAAGTGACTAAAGGTAGTCACAACTCAGTCACAAATGTGCGACACTTCTGTGACTCTTTGTGGACTATTTGAAAGTGTCACAAATCAGTCACAAATATTTATGTCGGTAGCTATGTCGGCAAGCATGTCGGCAATAAGGCAAGTGGGCGGACACGTGAGAAATGAGTTTGGTTGGTCAGTTACCTAATTTTTGTGAAGTCGCAAAGTAGTCACTAATGCGTCGCAAAAGAGTCGTGAAATGGTCATATAAGTGTCACAAATTTGTGACTGGTATTTTGGAGTCACAAAGTAGTGACTAATTTTTCCTATATAAGAGCCAACGCTCCTCTCTTTCTCCATTGACCACAACATCTCTCCTTCTCCATTCACACAAAAACTCCCCTGCCTTTAAAGAAAAAGAAATCCAAGAAAAAAAAATCAAAGAGAGAAAAAAAAACCAAAGAGAAAAGAAAATCGAAAAAACCAAAAAATTATGTTTAATTCTAATCGAGAGTGGATGTACAACCGGATTGATCCTCGTACAAATAATCTGGCAGATGAATTTTTGGTGGGTGTACAACATTTCTTGGAGTTCGCAGCTATACAGGGTTCGGCACTCAGTAGCGGAGGTATGTTATACTGCCCTTGTGCGAAGTGTAAAAATGATAAAAGTTTTAAACCAGCTACAATTGTTCGGTACCATTTACATAGTAGAGGTTTTATGGAAAATTATTATGTTTGGACGGCACACGGTGAAGATTACAATGTAGTTGGGGCTGGGGTATGAAGTAGTAGCTATTATGGGAATGTTGATTTTGGTAGTGGTAACCGAGAAACAAATTACGATGGCGGAGGAAGCAGTAGCTATTATGAGAATGCTGATTTTAGTGGCGGTAATCAAGAGTTTAATTACGATGGCCCAAATGTTTATGCTGACATGGTTCATGATGCATTTTGTGGTTCTGTGCCAATTACTGATAATCAACATGAACATGATCAAAGTGGAAATGATCATGTTTATGAACTTACCCATGACGCCAAACAGTTCTATGACATGTTAGCTGCAGCAAATACGCCGTTGTATGATGGTTGTCGTGATGGTCTCTCGCGGTTATCGCTAGCAGCTCGGCAGATGAACATCAAGGCAGATCACAATGTCGCTGAAGTATGCATGGATTCAGTGGCGGAAATGATGACGGAGTTTTTTCCTGAGCCTAATAATGCAACTGGTTCTTACTATGAGACACAAACATTGATGCGAAAGCTAGGATTGCCGTACCTTACATATGATGTATGTGTAGATAATTGTATGCTCTTCTGGAAAGAAGACGCAAAGTTGGAGCATTGTAGGTTTTGTGAAAAACCGAGATACAAGGCAAGTGGGGGGGCGTACTAAAATACCGTTCAGCAAGATGTGGTATCTACCAATCACTGACAGATTAAATAGGATGTACCAATCTGAAAGGACTGCAGCTGCGATGAGGTGGCATGCTGAGCCCCAGACAGAAGATGGAATAATGGTTCATCCATCTGATGCGGCAGAGTGGAAAAATTTCAATCAAATACATCCACGATTTGCGGAGGAAACGCGAAACGTGTATTTGGGATTATGTACCGACGGTTTCAATCATTTTGGTATGTCAAAAAAACCATTCATTGTGGCCTGTGATCATGACACCCTACAACTTGCCTCCAGACATGGCGATGAGAAGGGAGTATTTGTTTCTAACGATTTTGAATTCAGGACCAAATCATCCTCGAGGAAGTCTTGATGTTTTTATCCAACCATTAATCGAGGAGTTAAAGGACTTATGGAATCATAGAGTTGAGGCGTATGATGTGTCGCTAAATCAGAACTTCAACCTTAAAGTTGTTCTCCTCTGGACTATAAGTGATTTTCCGGCGTATGGGATGTTATCGGGATGGACGACACATGGAAATTTAGCATGTCCAATTTGTATGAGTGATACAAATTCTTTCTACTTGCCGGCTGGTAGGAAGACGTGTTGGTTCGACAACCATAGAAGATTTCTACCGGAGAATCATCCGTTACGAAATAATAAAGTAAATTTTCTTAAGGGAAAGAACGTCGTGGACGATTGTCCGCCAGAAACGTGGATGGGTGAACAAATATACCAGCGTACATTTAATACCGGGGCACCAAAAACATCAGAATACGATGGAAATGGACATGAGACTAAACCTGGTGGTTATGGGAATTGGCATAATTGGGTGGAAAATGAAGTCAAATTTCCAGATGGCTATGTATCAGATTTAGCAAATTGTGTAGACATCAAAGGTGGCAAGTTTTCAGGAATGAAAAGTCATGACGCCCATGTTTTTATGGAGCGCTTGCTTCCCTTCATATTTGTAGAACTTCTCCCACGTACTGTTCACCAAGCAATATCAGGTATATTTACATTACAATCATCCTTACGTTGGTATTAGATAAAGATTTCAATGTTGGACTTATGTAAAGAATTTTAATTGCAGAACTTGGAGCATTTTTCCGTGATCTTAGCAGTAGATCATTGGATCAAAGCCGCCTCCTAGTTTTGAAGGAGAACATAGTGATGATTATCTGTAATTTGGAAAAAATCTTTCCACCGTCTTTCTTTGATGTGATGGAGCATCTTCCAATCCACCTACCATACGAAGCACAACTTGGCGGTCCAGTGCAATACAGATGGATGTATCCGTTCGAAAGATTCTTTGGACACTTGAAAGGGTTAGCGAAGAACAAAAGATATCATGCGGCATCCATTGTGCATGCGTACATGAAGGAGGAAATATCTTACTTCTCAGAACACTACTTTCCGCCACACATTTCCACAGCTAGAAGAAGAAGGTAACTAATATTTTTGTATTAACATGTTCGTTAATTATGCTGCTCTTGCAATCATATCAATGACATGGTAATGTTTTCTCAGGAACTCTGGGTATGACGAAGGTGAAGTGCCCCTATACAATGTAGATGTACCATATATATTCAACGAAGTGGGTCATCTAAGTGGCCAAATTAGTAATCACTGGTTCAAAGATAAGGAATATGCGAGTGCTCACGCATATGTTTTGCGTAATTGTGAGTATTTTCGGCCGTTTGAGTGGTAAGATTAATTCTTCCGACAATTAAGTAGAACATATTTATTTCATTTTCCATCCTTACGTTATAATCATATCGATTGGCAACGCATAATGGTAGACGCACAAATTAGATTGGAAAATCGTGACCTAACTGATGAGGAGGTCACAGCAAAAAGAGATAATGAATTTCACACATGGATCTACCAATATGTATGTATTTTCAATCTGCTTAATTATTAAATTCTTATTTTGCATCGACCATTGGATAACGTAACCATTCTACGCAGGTGAATGCAACGAGAAGTCAACAGAGTTTTCCATTGTGGGTTTACGATATAATCGAAGGGCCTCTAAACATGGCAACATCGTGGCCTATGTATTTTACAAGGGGTATATGTTTCACACCGAGGACCACGGAAAACACAGGAAAACAATGAATTCTGGGGTATGTGTGAAGGGGCAAAATTATTCTGACGCGTCTCAGGAAGATGATTTCTATGGAAAAATTCAAAAGATTATCGAGCTCACATATCCCGGATCTTTTAATTTGAAGATCGTCCTTTTCAATTGCAAATGGTATGACCCTACTCCTCACATAGGGACAAGAAAGAACTCAGTAGGTGTTGTCGACGTCCTTAAAACAGGGAGATATCCAAACTACGAGCCATTCATACTAGATATGTTTTTCATGATTCGAATTAGTTTTTATATATTAATACATATATATATTAATCAAAAATTTATTTAATGTCAGGGTCCCAAGCTGATCAGGTTTGTTATCTTTCATACCCAAATACTAAACGACCTCGGAAAGTATGGCTATCTGTTTTGAAAGTAAATCCAAGAAATCGTGTTCAAGGGAAGTACAACGAGAAAGAGCTCGTCATTTTACAACAAACTTCTGATGAGGGATTGACGTCCACGGTAGATGAAATCAATGTCGATTCTTTAGTTGATCGAGCACAACCAATGGAAGACATCGATTATGAGATTGGAGACGATGATCCAGAACATGAGTTTCAATGTAATTTATCATCTTCGGACGAGGAAGATGATATTTGAACCGTGATTCCAAATTATGTGTAATATTTTGTGAGATTGTATTTTGATGTTTTTATTGTGCAAGTGTGTTTGGACTTTTGAAAGATTTTATGGTAATGTGTATTATATTTGTGGTATTCTCTGTTAATTTGTAAGTGTGTTTGGCTACTTGTGTATTATATTTTTGGTTTCTGATTTTCATAACAAGTATATATAAACGTTTATGTTATATATTAACGATTAAATACAATAGCACAACGGTTTGATACACACTCATGAACGGAACCATACAGTTAGAGGTCTCGAGTTCAAAACAGTCGAGCACCACTTTTAGTTTCTCAGTTTCAAAATAAGTATATATAAATGTTAATGGTAATTATGAACGATTAAACACAATAGCTCAACGGTTTGTTACACACTCGTAACGAAACCCTACACTGAGAGGTCTCGAGTTCGAAACACTCAACCACCACATTTTAGTTTCTCATTTTTATAACAACTATATATAAATGTTAATGGTAGTTATAAACGATTAAACACAATAGCTCAACGGTTCAAGATTACACAACTTCCCTACCGAACACGAAGGTATCGGGAACGACCCGTGGTAACCGCAAATTTTTTTGCAAAATCTTTGAAAAATCTGTGACTCATTTGCGACGAATTTGTGACAATTTGGGGTGTTTGTATATGTTTTAGGGTTTAGGGGATCTGTTTGCTACTACATAAAATATGTCACGAAACCGTCATATATTACCCACTTATTTGTGACGAAAACGCGACGACCAGAATAATTGTGACGACTTTCCGACTAGATAGCGACCACTTTTTCATTTTTCACAATATAAACAACAATAATGTAAGTGTGTATTATTTTTTCCTATTTATAAGGTACTTAACTCAAATGTATATAAAAATATAGATTTTTGTAGTGAAAAAATCTCAACTTGATATTTCAAATATCCTTGTCTCCACATCCTTATGTTGTTTACATAATCATATGGAAGTTTAATGTAAGATTAGGTATATGTGATGTTTTAAAACAAAATTCACAAATACTATTATTGTGATAGATATAAGCAAGTACTCAGTCAAGAAATGCATTTGGAACTGTTTGGAAATATTATAGGTCATAGTTTTTGGTAAAAATGTTTAGGGTATAGGGATTTGATTTGTGACTACTAAAATGGTGTCACAAAATAGACATAAATTACCCACTACTTGGATCCAAAATAAGTGTTAAAATTGTGGGCCATGTTTCTAAAAAGATTGGGCCTTTAGGCGGGTTAATTTCACTCCTAAACAAAATAATTTGCGACGCATTTGCGATACAATAGTGACACCTACACAAAATTAAGAAAACCATATCTGATTTCCAAAATCATATTGTCGAACCCTAAAATTTTTTTCATCTCTCTCTCGTCGATGGCGATACGAAAGACGATCATCGTGTTTTCTTCCCTTTTCACCAAATTCATCACAAATCATCACAAATCATCTATTCGATTCAAACCTAGAGTGAAGAAATCCCATCGATTCTTCACCTCTGAAACCCTAACTCTCCAATTCTCTTATTTCTCAAACAGAACAACAAATCTTCATCTCAATCTTCAATTCTCTCGATTCTCTACAAAACCCTAACCCAGAAATCCGATACTAGAGCTGCAACATACGCTATGGTTGGACCGAAAGGAGGATCTTCACGAGGGCGAGGCCGCTCAACTATCGGTCGTGGTGGTGCTTCAGGCGGTCGTGCTCAGACCGTCTCCAAGGGTTACGTGAAGCGTCCCGCTTCAGTCGCAGCTACTGACCCCGTCTCTAAGGCAAAAGAGAACCTTCTTGCTTCACTCGCTGCTACTCACCCCGTCTCCAGGGCAAAGGAAAATCTTCCTGCTTCAGTCGCTGCTACAAACCCAGGCTCGAAGGCAAAGGACAAGCTTCCTGCCTCAGTCGCTCCAACTAACCCTCTCTCAAAGGCTCAGGGAAAGCGTCCTGCTTTTGTTAGTGGTGGTAATGGACTCGGTATTGCTTCAGGTACTCATACTCAGCCTCTCTCAAATGCACAACGAAAGCTTCTTGCTTATGCCGGTTCTAGAGAACACAACCACAACGCTTCCGGTTCACCAACAGGAAGAGTTACGTCTAACAGCGGTCAAACATCTTCAATCAACTCAAACCCGTCTGGTCAGCGTACGCCTCCTTCTCAGGGTACACCCTCCTCTCAACCCAATGTCTCACTCTCTCGAACTAAGACGATTCCACTAAGGTACCCTTCACTCTCCAACCGACATTCATCTTAGAATGACGCGTTTCCTACTACATTTGCTCGTACAGCTGGCATCCTGAATCAAAATGTGGTACCACCTACTCCGGATGTTGATATGGAATATCAGGAAGACGAAGAGGAAGATGAAGACATGGAAGGTCATGATGAGGAGGTTGAACACGTTCAAGGTCCTCAAGTTGTTGTTCAGGACGAAGCAGCAGGGCAAGACTTCCAGGAGCTTTTGGATAATGTTTTGGCTCTCCCAGGTCGTCAAAATCTCCCACTCCTGAGTCCGGAACCCATCCCAGGCGGCCAAAAGAGTTTGTGGTAAGTTGAACTTGTAATTGAATCATTTATGTGAACTGGTTGCGTAAGTAGTATGCCTCGGTTTCATCATTGCCTTCTCTATATGTTTATATCATCATTTAGCTTCAGTTTTCATCATCATTTACCTTTAGTTTGCAATAATGTCTTATCACGGTTCTTTTCACTTGTTTATTTAACCTTTGTTTCAACTTTCATACTAGGTTTACTCGGGACAAAGGAAAACTGACCCGTGTCATCGCTGGAATCTTTCGTCACAAGTTCGATGGTCCATTCTACAGCTGGGGTGTGACGCCTATCAACAAGCGAGAGAGATACTTCAGAACTTTCGTGGTAATGTTTAATGCTTCACATTAGTTCCAATTTTCTGTTGCATTACACTACATTACAATGTATCATTAGTTAACTGTGTCTATTTATGTGTAGGGGATGTACAATTGGGATTTAGGAATCACTCTGGTGGTTAGGGCTCATTTCCACAGGATTGCTACGAAAAGGATGAGAGAAATTGTGAGTCAGGCTAAGCAGAAGGGTGTGAGGCCAATATGGATTGGTCACACTCTCTGGACTGAAATGTGGGTCTACTGGAATACTCCTCAGTCTCAGTCAAAGAGCATAACGGCTTCTAACTCTCGCAACTCGCACCGTAACGGACTTGGAGCTCACAGGCATAGATCAGGCCAATCTTCTTACTTGACGATTCAACAAGACATGGTAATCCTTTCATCATTTGTATATGTTACTAACTTCATTTACCTAATCGCTCTTATCTAATCTCACAAGAGGAGGAAGTAGGACGACCTGTTTCATGGGGTGAGGTGTTTAGGAGGACTCATACCAATGAAGATGGCACCTTCATTGATCAAAAAGCTAAGGAAGTTACTGAGACTTACGAGACAGCCCTGCAAGAGGTTATGGATCAGGATGCCGATGCTCCAAACAACTTCGACGATTCTGAGAATTCTACTCATCGAAATCTGACTGTTGCTCAGAAGAATGAAATATTCCTCAGGGTAATCTTCTCTCTTATCCTGCCTAATTGAGTTCTTATCCTCTCCCTTGCTCTCTGTTTTGGTTTGGTATGTGTTTTATGCCTGAAAATCATTGTGTGTACCACTGCGATCATTGTTGCTTGTTTCTTAGGACTGATTGAACTGGATTAGTATAGTATAGAATCAGACTGTTGATGATTCATTCTGATTTGGTTATTTGTTCCTGAAAAATTTACTTGTTTCTTAGGACTCATTCAACTATATTTAGGGGTGTGGTTATGAACTGGGTATTGCTTGGATTTGATGTTCTAAATATAGAGTATATGTTTCGTTGCAGTGTACTCAGTTCGATTCCAAGGGCAACCCTTATGGAATCGGTCAGCTGTCACATCAGCTTGAGATTGGCAGAGGGAAAAGAAAGGTTAGATACGATGAATCTTGTACGTCTTCTCTGTTAGAGATGCAGGAAGACCTGAAATCAGCTCGTCAAAAGATTGATGAACAAGATGAAGAGAATAAGCGTCGTGATGCGGAAAATGACCGTCTTTCTGCTGAGCTTAAGGACAGGCAGTCTAGGATCTCTGAGCTGGAGAAGATGGTTTTGGCTTTTATGGAGAAGAACAAAAATCTCGAGTCCTCTCGCTTGGAGCCTGATGCACAACCCTCAACGACCCCATTAGAGGCAACACTTGAATGGTTCAATGTTTGCTTCTCCAACTTTCTAACTTTCGGTTTCTGTCACAAAACTTTAATATGTTATGATCCTTTTGCTATAATCTTTTGTACTCTACAACTTGTCAAGTTCAATGCTTCAAAACTTATTGTTCCTTGTAATATTATAGCTTTTGGCATTTCGATTTTATGTTTGTTGGTTTTGAATACATTAGTTGCAAATGAGTTACTACAAAGAGACCAAAGAGTAACTATAAACCTGTAAATGATTGCAAAATCGTAGCTTATATGTGACACATTAGTGACTGATTTGTGACTTGAGAGTCACTAATCAGTCGCTTATTTATGACTATACTAGTCGTCACAAATTCGTCATTATTTGATGACTAACAGACGATGTCACGTAAAAGTCGGTAATTAGACGTCGTTGCTAAATAGTCGTTTATTTCCCACAACAAGTACTAGTCTCAAAGTAGTCGGAAATTAACGACGACAATCATTTAGTCACAAAAGTGTCGCTAACTTACGACAACAACAATGTTGTCACAAAATAGTCGGTAATTTACGACTACGTTTAGGCGTCACAAATTAGTCGCAAATTTGCAACGTTTAAGTGTCAATGACAATGGTGTCGCTAATTTGCGACGACGTTAATTAGCGACGATCAATTTGCGACTACTTGTTTTCGTCACAAATGTGTCGCAAATAGGTCATTTGTGACTGTTTTGTGACGAATTTTGGTGTCACGAAGTATCTGTTTTCTTGTAGTGAGTATTTGTACTCCTAATATACTCTCTATTATTCATGGAATAAGACAACACCAATTCCTATTCTCTTCTCTTCTCTTATTCACAACAAAATACTATTATTTACTGAGTTGAGACTCACAAGATATCATAGTTAATGATGCTCTAAATTACGTGGTTTTGTAGTCCGGTCCATGGAGACGTACGTGCCAAAAACCCAGAACTTCAAGGTTATAAGAAAACAAGATAAATGTGATGAAAAAATAGAGAACGACATGGTATTAAGTTTGAAATATATGGAATCATCCGGCTAGTTTTATATCACACACGGAGGGAAATGTTTATGCAAGGAAAATGGTCAAAAAGTCGGATATTCAAGCTGGTCAGAAACAATCCCATGTGATGCTCATGACCTCTAAAGATTCTACAAGAACAACTCAAATAAAAGAAGCACTCGCAGGAGGAGGTGTATTTAGGAAAATCTTCTTAAAAAAATCTGCTTTGCGATGTTAAATATATTCATTTTCGTTCCACACATTGTAGTCAAGTACTTTAGATTTGCTTTTGTTGGTTCCTTAAGCATTTTGTGATAACTCTGTTGGACCCAAGATGGAGTAGCATGGCCTGCGAATCTACTGCGTACGGACAAGAAATGAAATTAGATGTAACTCTGTTTGAATATTTGTTTCATCTCTTTATTAAAATATATCGTTGGGTTCTTCTATCTTTTTTACTCAATTTTCTCATTGGCGTTGGACTTCGGAATGAAATCCATCTGCTTGTGGATCGCGTCGATCCACATATTGCACAAATTAATAACGTTGAGTCTATTTGAATAACGTTGATTTTATCTATTTTAAAATTAATGATCTTTTTCTTTTTGACCACCAAACTATATTAGGTTTCTTATCAAGAAGATCCTCTCAAATTGATTGCTGCATCTTATTATAAAACTTTGATAATAGTCACTATACAAACAATATTAGTCACATACTAAACGAGACTCCTAAACTCTCTCGCTTGCAAGCAATCACATGATGCTGCGATCCCCAAAAGTGTATATATTTACACAAATGCCACTCCTCCAATTTCAACGTCCTGATTCGGAAAGTGAACGTCCCGAATCGGAAGGTTTGAGTGAAGGAACAATAATACAGGATCCTCCCGTACCTAAATAAAGGTCAGAGAGGTAATTACCCAAATGTTGAGGGGAAAATCTGACAATCTCATCCCATGTCTCCACTTGGTACTTTTTATAGAACGTAGAAGCAACATCGGTTAGCTTCTTCGCCACGGAATCTTTTAAATCGTCTCTCAGCTTCGAATCCGGTACGACCCAAGTGCTTTGTTTCTTGTACGCCTCTTCGAATGCTTCGTTGAACCGCTTCAAACGCTCTTTCGCCACGTCTTCCTCAAGCATAACCTCTTCGTTGTTGTTGGTAAGTGACGTCATCACTTCTCCCCAAGCGATTTTCTCGTATTTGTCGAGGTACTGACTCAATCTCCCTTCGTGGTTCGCCACCCATTCATCTCCCAACACGACTTTCAGATTCGATGTTCGTACCTTGGAGATCACGTAATGGAGATTGTTGGCTAGGAAAAGATAGGAGAGACCCATGTCGTTGTAGATCCTAGATTTGGTGTCGATTTTGCAGAGCAAGACGAGGATTAACCATGCGAATCTTGTGGTTACCGGAGAAGAGGAAGAAGATCCGGGTTTGCCTACTTTGTCGTCTTCATTGTTCCCCAAGTAATCTTCAGGTAGAGGCAAAGTCGATTCGGTGAGAATATTTGCGAGTGGTTCGTTGTAATCGGCGAGGAAGACGATGAAATTCATCACGTATCTCGTCAGCTGATGGACTCCACCACCAGGAATCGAGGATTTCGAGGATTCTTTAGTAATCGAAGATTCGAATTCAGCTACCATTGAATTGATTGATTCACCAAGATTGGTTAAAGAATCCGAAGCTTGCAATCGAACCGCAGAGGTTGAATCGTAGCTGAATATATTCTCGATTTTCGGAACAAGTTTCGAGATGGTTTGGTAAACATCGAGAGTAAGGAAGATTTTCTCGACTGTTTTTCTGCATCTGGCTATACTCACGGGGAAGACAAAGAGTGTCAAAGCGCTATCGAACGTAACCTCGGCGAAGCAAGATTCTGCGACGGATACAGAAGGCGAGAAAACGTGATCGCAGAGGATTCTTTCTCCGTCGAACAGAGTAGAGATTACTACTTTGGCAGCTTCTAACCATTTCTTGATGTTCTTCTCCATACTATCCCAATCCATTTTGTGAATCTTTCCAAAACTTAGATTCTCAAATCCAAGCTTATTCAATGATTCAACAATGATCGATCTTCTTATCTTCTTGTAAATCTTAACACATTCGTTTTCGTAACCAGAAGATATCATGCAATCAGCGATCATTTTCAAATCAATCACAACATCTGCATCTTCAGATTTTGGAACATCTGAATAAACAGAAACTTTCCTCGAATTGAAAGATTTAGTAGACCGAACAGAAACGGATTCAGGATCAAGATTTCGTCGATTCGACTTTAAAATCCGATAAAACTCCTTCTCCAAGTGTTTCATAGCGATCGCCACCAAATTATGAGCTCGAGAAAGCTTTTGTGATTCTGGATTCACCAGCATTACTCCTTGAATCGCGTATTGCAAGCTATTGATAACTTCCACGAATTTCCTGCCTTCGATGCGATCCTCGGGTGAGAAAATGGAGGTAAGAGAGCATGAAGTACACGACGCAGAAAGATCTGGAGAAATCCATTTTCTTGTAAGATGTTCAGCTGCTTCAATGCTATCCATTAGAAGAGACTCAGAGAAGCTTTGGTATGGACGTGGTTTCGACCTCCTCGCAACGGTCGAAGACGGTTTAAATAGTAGCATCATTTTTGTTTTTCAGTTTTTGTAAAATGATTAGAACTTTCGTTTCGTTTTGGAGGTTCTACAGAAGTGATGTTTCAAAATTTAATTTTTTTTGTTTGGTTTTGGAGGTTCTAAGGAAGAGAAAGTTTTCAATGACTATTTTATGTTTGAGGTCTTTGCTTCGAATCCATTAAAGCTTGTGGCTATCCTCCATTTTCTCTATTTATTCATTTCTTTTTTCAGAATGATATTTGATTTTATTATAGTATGTAAGACTTTAGACTATTATTTACTTCTAATATAGCCATGCACACAAAATCTAGTGGCTCTGGATACGTTAATCAATTTAGGATTTTGAGTTTTTGTCGTAACCTCAGATATTTTGAGAGCGTTTCCTAAATGCAGAGTGAATAATTGAGATCTTCCCATATTTAGGAAAGGAAAAGAAATAAAAACGTCAAATATCAAATTTTAATTTCTTATTTATTTTCGATATATATGTATGTCTTTAATTTTTGAATATAATTATGGGAAGTTTACTCAAACAATCTTGGTAGATATACTATTGACTAGAATGACTTTCTTAAATATTTAATTACTAGACATTTTTTCGAGTTTCCTTTTATCCTTTTTACTTTGATAAAAAAACGTATTTACGAAACTGTCATTAATGAACCAGGATACGTATGTATTTTTTTGTGGGAAAAGTTCCCGCCTAAAAAATAAAAAGTCTACCGCTCAACGATGGTAGATTTATAATCGATTTGGTAGATGATATATCATGGTTTTTACCAGTTTTTGACCATGATTTAACCCGATTTTATAGAAGCTTTTCGGTGTTTTTCTAGTGTTTTAGAGTCTTTACAAGTTTGCGTATGAATGGAGCTTAATTGGTGATTATGGAACATTTTGAAGCATCAAGGAAAAAGCAATCGAAGTCACAAGTGCGGTGCAGAAATTTGCAGAGTGCCTCGATCGACGCAGGTTGTTGTGACACGAAGAAAGAAAGATTTTCAAGTTCTGAAGTTTTTCTTTTCGCCCCAGAAGTTCCAGAAGTTTACAAATCAAGCTCATCACGAATCTTAACCTATAAAAACTTTGTTTTCTTTTAGTTTTCATTACGCTACTTTTATTCAAAACTTAGAGATTGAGAGACCTTTTGAGAGTTAGGGAGACAAGTTTTCAAACCATTCAGATTTCTTCGAACCCTTCTGTATCTTTTGTCTATCTTTTATTAATGCAATATTATTCAGTCATTATGTTTTTTGCATCCATGTCTGAGTAATGTACTTGTTAGGTTTAGGGGTTTTCAAAGGATTTAAGATGAATTTTTAGAATTGAAATCATGTTAGGATTATTTTATGGTTCTTCATCTAGATTGCATTAATTCTGATTTAGGATTCATCACCCTGAATAAGACATCCTAGGTTGATTCAATTAGAAGCGGAAGCATCAATTGGTAATTTGACTAGAATCTTAGGTGAGCAAAATCACCTATTCTCAAAGGAATTTGGTTTAGGGATTTTGTGAAAAATTGAAACCTGAACTTTAATGCTTGCTTAAATTGTTTGAATTCACAAAGGAATTTGGTTTTCTAGGGTTTATGCATAGATAATTAATTCAACGGAAGTCGTTTAATTTTACATTAGAGTTTCAAGTTCGAGAATGAATCTTCATTAAAATCCTGACAGTTTTCTTAATCTGCAATCTATCTTTGCCTGCGAATTTCCCAAAAGCTTACCTTTTTGTAAAATTGAATTTAAATCACATCAAATCTAAGTCTGCTTTCATTCGTTTTTGTAATTCATACATTCATATTTTGCTTAGCTTGATTCGAAGTTAGAACTCTATTGTGTGATAGAGATTCTCTCTGTTCGATCCCACTGCATACGATCTCTTAATTTGAGAGAGTAAGCTCAGGGTAAATTTGAGCATATCACATTTTGGCGGCGTTGCCGGTGAAACAAAATCACTATTAGAGTTTTGATTCTAGAATTTAGTCTAAGTTTTTCTTTCTTTTGTTACTAATATTCGATTTCTACTCTTTGGTTTTTGGTGTTTCGGGTGTATGCAATCTCGCATAACCAGAAGCGACAAGAATCAAAAGCTAGTGGATTTCGTTCAGGAATTAGAAGTTTTAGAACGCGTTATTAGAAAAACTGCGAAGCAAGCTAAGATGGTGAATCGCACAGTGATTCTGTTTGCGAATGCAGAGGGTCAGTTGGTTGACAGGGAAGGAAATAAGGACAATGAGCTTGGAGAGAAGCTTGATGTTGCGGGTAATGTGGTTATTGAGGCAGCTGAAGTGGACGATGCAGTTGAAAGAGAGCGTGAGCGCGCTTAAGCAGATCGTCAGGCGGATCGTTAGATTCAGGAGGTTGTGGTACGCGAGCGTACTTTGGGTGACTACAACCATCCTGAGGAGTACTATGCCAACAAGGCAGCGAACCGGCCTCCTGGGTTTCAGAGGCAAGACTTTGAGTTGAAGCCAGCTTTTTTCTCACTTGTGGCTCAACACCAGTTTCATGGGCATCCATGTGAGCACCCCATGGATCATTTGGAGATGTTTGAAGACTTGGAATCTAACATTAAGGCGAATGGAGTGTCTCATGATTATGTTTTCTATAAGTTATCTCCTTACTCTCTAGCTGGTGAGGCAGCTTACTGGCTCAAGCTGTTGGAGTCGGGTTCATTGACCACTTGTAATGACACGAAGAACGCATTCCTTAATCATTTTTATGACGAGTCACGCTCAGAGGATTTAAGAGCCAAGATCTCTTCGTTTGTTCAAGGTCCAAGTGAAGCATTCAAGGCTTCATGGGAACGATTCAAGGCTTATCAGAGAGATTGTCCTCACCACGGGTTTACAGAGGTTCAGCTGTTAGGTATCTTCTTCAGAGGTGTGGATTGGAGACATCAGATGGCGTTGGATGCTGCAAGTAATGAAGATTTTAAGACCAAAATTCCAGCTGATTGTCTTGTGCTGATTAAGAACTTGGCTTCTAGTAATAGTACTAAGAAGATTGACCAAGAGAGAAGAAGAGCTGGTGGAGTTTCAGATGGAGTTGAGATTGCTGAAGTTAAAGCTAAGCTGGATAGTGTACATAACCTTCTAGTGGGGAAGAAATCTATTCACTTTGCTAAAGAGGTTGATATTTTCACTCTAGAAGAAGATAATGAGCAAGCAGATGTTAACTACATCACAGGTAATGGCTATCAGAATCAGAGATTTGGTAACCAGCAGGAGAACAAGGGTTACAATGGATACAACCAGCAAAGCTCATTTACATGAAGTCCGAGTTCGCCTAACTACGCTCAGAGATCTCAATATCAGAAGGCTCAATATCAGAAGCCTTATGGCAGCAACAACAACCACAGAAGCTACGGCTCTTCCTCATATTAGCCACTACCTGTTAAGTCTTCAGAAAGCGACACAAAATCTATGCTAGAGCAACTTTTGGAAGGACAACAGAAGATGACAGTCAACTTTAATGGTAAGATTGAGAGCGTCTACACGGACTTGAATGGGAAGATAGAGGCGATGAATCTTCATATGAAGAAGCTTGATGTTCAGGTTGCTCAAACTGCTGAAAGTGTGAAGAGACAAGAGGGTTTTCTTCCAGCTAAATCCAAGGCAGCATGGTGTTGCAACTATTGTTGGGGTCGAAAGTCCCTCCCTAGAGAACAACGGTTAGAAATAACGAAAGCGTTGCGTTAAGGTTTAATTCGCCGAGCACGCGAATTGACCGAGTAGCCAAATATGCTAAGACGGCCAAATTTGGCCTAGTTGGGCAAATTTGGCCTAGCTGAGCAAATTTGGTATAGCTAGGAAATTTGGCCTAGCTGGGCAAATTTGGCCTATCTGGGCCTAGCCGGGCAAATTTGGTCTAGCTGCAAATTTGGCGTAGCTGGGAAGGTTGTTCGGACAGTCCAGTTCTCCAAGCTGCCAAGTCCAATTTGGCCGAGCTGGAGAACAGATTTGGCCGAGCTGGCCAAGCCTAATAGTTTTGGCCGAGCTGGCCAAACCGCCTAGCAGATTTGGCCGAGCTGGCCAAGCCTAGCAGTTTTGGCCGAGTTGGCCAAGCTGCCTGGCAGTATTCTTTAAACATGAACACGATATTGAAATATGCGTATTATTGCATATATACTTCCTATGCTAACAATGCCCCAAGGATCAACTCTCGCAGCCCATGATCAAGTGCAATTGTTTGTTTGACTCAAGCAACCAACTCTCGTAGTGAAAAAATTCCTTAAACATGCAATAAGATCAGATCTAAGTGAAAAAATTCAACAAACTTAATCTAGAAAATCACCATGAATTACAATCCTATCTACCAAACAATAAATCTCTTTGAATTTAACCCCTTAGAACCCAACAAATGAACTACTCATGCATGATAGCGATAAAAAAAATCATTATCATTAAAAACAGTAAGATGAGGTTCAAAAACCTTCTCAAGTGAAGACACGAGGTGAGATCTTCTATTCTCTTACAAACCGAATGAAAAGAACAAGTGCTTAGAAACAAAGTATTGCCTTAAAGGTTTTGTGAAACCTTTGATGAATCTATGTTGCTCTCTCAGTGTCTCGTGTTATCTGCTCCATTCTTCTCCTTATCTAAGGGTCGAATTATGTTAAGTCCCTTGAAGATTTTGAGAAGATACGAAAAAATCAGAATATTTCCTTTTTCCTCGAGTAGATGATCAGTCGATGAGGTGATCGATTGGTCACGTTGTATTTGCGCGTGTTCATCAATTCCAAGAAGTTGGTGACCGATCGGTCGCCTCTGGTATCCGATCGGTCGCTGGTGAATATCGTGGAACCAACTTCTGATTGTACCTCACTCTATTTTACAATATATTATGAGTATCTTGAGATCCAACTGTTAGATTTGGGTAAGTGAATATTCGTTGTGAAGCTAAAGTCCTCCTCTATTATGTATTAAAATTTGGGCTTCACCAACCGGTGGGAACATCTTCTTCAAAACCGCAACATTTGATAGAGAAAATCTGACTTTTTGAGAAAAGACTTGAATTACTCCATTTACGCCCAAATTACTCAGTTTTCTTAATTATGATCAAAGCCAACAAAAAACACTAAAAGTATATTTTTATATCTAACACTTAGTTAATTATAGAAGAAACTTATATAATACATATTAAAAAGTAGTAAAATATGGTATATATCAAATGATCGTAATGTTACTCAAGTTCTACTCTTTCGACCATTGAACTATTCCACGACGAAAGACTACTATTCTATCTTTGATTATGGAGAAAAAAATCTAAATAATTGAGATAAGCTGCTCCACGTCTTCATTGTCTTGTAATATGTTGTCAAAATGGAAGGGGCCTTTACGTTTAACCTGAGAGTCGTCAAAGAAAGTTAATGATTTAATTTGAGCCTTCAAAGCGGATATATTGAGCTTGACCCGATGGAAATTCCTCTAACCAAGCATCGTTACAAAAAGACAGACCTAGTTTAGCTCTAACAAAGTGAGTATGACTTATACCTCACCACGAAAGGGGATTACCCAAATGGTTAAGTTCCTAGGCACCATTTTTGGAAACAAAGCTACTGAAGTTGATCAATGAGTCTTCATGGCATGAAGGCCTTCCTTTCTTTTCCGTATTATCCAATATTTCATTGAAGATCTCCGAGAGAAGCAAAGCCGAAGATCGGTTTGTTCCTAGTTCCGAGATTTCGTTCCACACCTCTTGGTGTTTTTGGCTCATCCGATGCCAATAGACGAAAGTAAGATAGAAATTTTTCCCTTTGGCTTTTATTCTTGTGTCAATATAGTTTGGAGAAATAGAAAGTTATCTTTATCGATGATTCTTTTTGTCCAGGGCGGTCTTGGCCTAACGCTGGCGTCCGTTTTTATTAATAATTAAAAGGGCATCACTTACAAGATTATTTAGTTGGTGCAGTGGTTGAGTCTTGTTTCTCTTCTTCAAGGACCACGATTCAACAAATTGTGAAAATCATTTTTTGTCCCTTGCGTTAGGCACCATTTTGTGGGAGACGTTCTCCTGTTATCTTGAATGAAATATGAAATGACTAGAATGAATGCTAAATTCGGGCTTCTTGTTTAGAGATATTATTTTGCATTCTATTTTTGGCCATTACGTGTTATATGTATAAGTAACTTAATCACAAGAATTATATTTTATATCAGTAGTTATATTTCAATTATGCGATTAGTGGCTAGGTTCGAAGATTTTATATATGTTAGTGATAGTAATCATTCTACAAAAGTTGAATCCCAGCTTTTTCAACATTTATTTGTCCCCACCTTGGAGCACTAGTACCTAGTGGGGTGATACGATGTACAATCTTTTCCTTACCGTGTCACTATATAAATCAAAGCCAAATATATACTTATTTGTTTAATATGGAGCTAAATGCTTACTGCGTCTCTTCTATTAATTAGTCACTTCTATAATCTGAATGTATATCGTATAACTTTTCTTACCGACAGATCAACTTTCAAAATTGATTCCATTTAGTACTGTCCCAAAATAATATGACTTTATCTTTTTATTGTTAGTAATAAAACATATATTTTAATAATAAAGTATAACAAATTTTTTAAAAAAACGAAACGTATGAAAGCTGATAAAACTAAAATATGAATACAAAAAAATAGTTCATTTTCTTATATATACTTAGATTTTAATTTATCTTGAGAAGCAAATTTAGAAGTATTCATAAAAATATAGAAACCTTTAAGAAACCTTTCTTACAAAACTTGTTGTCTTTTTGATGTTCTTTAAAATTATATTTTTGAAAATAATACAATATATCCTAAGTTAGAAAATTTCTCATCTAGTTTCCCTATAATGGCTCAGATTGGTAACACACTTAATAAATATACCGTCACTTTATAATTTGTAGATTTTACCAATCACAAAAGCTATACAAAAACTTTGTCAACAGTATTACACTCAGTTTTATTGTATAGCTTTATTTGTACAGCTTTTTGTACAGTTTTGTACTATGCTATAAAGCTTACTGCTCCAACTTACAGCTGAAAAACTTGCACAGTTGTACCGTTTTCGGTTAACAAATAGACACAGTATTGTTTGTTTAATTAGTCTGGACTTAAAAGATAACATGAACACCAAAGCAATGGTAGAAAGAACTTTAAGCAGTGAGTTAAATGTCTCAAGTTCTGTTTTTTGAATATGAGTACGTAAATAAAATACACTAAAAGTTAAATGGCAAATTAGATGGTGCAGAATCCAGATCGATCCAAAGTATGCTTTCCACACACTCCTTCTTATGAGATCGGACCCATTGGATAATAATAATAAAAATAATCTCTTCTTGTTTTCAAGAAAACATTTTTATAATAAATGATTGGTAACTCTCTTCTTTATAACCCGTATTAGTAGCAATTAGTCGCTTAATCACACGACTACTCTTCTCTTAAAATCAAGACAAATAAAGTCCGAGTGTCATAGCTAGTGTGTGTGTGTGTGAGAGAGAGAGAGAGAGAGAGTGAGTCAGAGAGAGAGAATGAGGATAAGTGATATTTTCTGCTCTTCTCCGGCGTCAACCGCCGTACGATCAACTACACTTCACCACGATGGAAAAGTCACCGGAGACCGACGATCCGTCTGCAACCGTGGGAAGCAAAACCCTAATAACAACAACAAGGAAAAAAGCGTCCCATGCTTCTCTTCTGAAATGCCTTTGATCCCAATTCCTCGTCCATTGAGCTTAAGTAGAAACTCTTTTGAATCGTCAAGTGGCTTTCGCCGGAAAATCACTTCAGCCCACGGGGATGACGTTCAAATTCGCCGGAAAAGCTCGGCTGACGTAAGCGACGTCCTGAGGCGATCCAAGAGTTCTCTGCAAAGCACATCGTCAAGGTATCTTTTAAAAAATGTTAAAGAAGATGATGATGATAAGGACCTATGGTTATCATCGTCATCGGATCGTTCTAAGGATTTGATCGTTACTTCTTCTTCTTCATCTTCCTCTTCTTCTGTAACCATTGTTTCATCGCCGGCTCCATCCATTGATGATCAGGTTTGATTATTCTTCTTTAAACACTGTATTTATGTAACTTACAATTTATGATTCAATTTGGTCAACTAGAATGTATATTTCATATGCTTTACGAAGACTAGCTTTTTAAAATGCATCATTTTCATGTACTAATCAGTTTTCCGTAATTATAAACCAATAGTAAGTTAATATATATCCTCCACCAATTGTTTTTGAAATTTACACCCGATTATGTAAAGAACAAAAATTGTTATATATTTACAATTTAGTTGTATATATCTGCGAATAATATAAGCATGCATGCATAAACATAACATTTGGTTCTCTTTGTTTGTTGTTATTGATATGTCATATCATCCTACATATATCATTTTAATTTAGTAACAATCTGTTGAATTTCGTTATTTGTTTTTGGCAGGTTGTGGTTTTGAGGGTATCGATCCATTGCAAGGGATGTGAAGGGAAAGTAAGAAAGCATATCTCAAAAATGGAAGGTACTAAATAGTCGCTTCTTCATTTTACAAAATTTAAAGTATCTTATTAAACCTAACCAGAACATTTATATATACAAAATGAATTATTCAACGGATAGACGACCATATGTGAATATCGTCTAATTTTATTAAAGACAAATATAATTAAAACGGATACTGGTAAGGAACTTTGAAGTTTAGTGTTTTGACTTTTCCTGATTCTCTGAGCAACACTTTTTTTTCCGTTTCTATATTGAATCAAGAAAATTAGGTGGAAGAAAATATGTGTTAAAGTATAATAAATTGTTGAATAAAATTAACAGGGGTGACGTCATACACCATTGATCTAGCGACAAAGAAGGTCACGGTGGTGGGAAAGATAACCCCTTTGGGAGTAGTAGAAAGCATCTCCAAGGTCAAATTTGCTCAGCTTTGGCCTTCTTCTTCCTCTTATTCTTTTCCTCACATTCCTAAACATTCTCTACTCAAATCTTAGTTTTTGTTTTTTTCGTATCTTGTAATTTTATCTCAAAATATATTCTTTTTTTTTGTGTGTTAAAGTTATCTCAAAAGATATTGTTATTAGACATCGGTCATGTTATGATTCGAATCAATGTCATAATAATAATATTAAGGTGATGTAGTTTTGACATACAATGTATGAAGCATATGGTTTTTATATATACTAGATTTTATACCCACGCTACGCGTGTGTTTGTTTTATCGATTGATGTAATGTATATTTAGGATTGCTAATATTTTTTAATTAGTTAGTTAGACGAACGCATATACGAATGCAATTTTTTTTTATAAATTAAGAGGATTGTCCACTTCACAATATATCAATAATGTGACAAATAGTTGTTGTATGTGATAAAGTGTAGCCTATTGAATAGCTTTAAAATTAACGGACATAAAACTTAAATTTCTCATTTACTCTCCAACAAACAAAAATCTTACAACTGTTTTTACATCTTTAATTGTAATATTGTGATAATATTATTTTCTATAGGATTATGAACTCATGTTTTTTTGTTCGATAAATATCAAGGGATTTTTTTTAACTCTCTTGGCTTGTAAAAATATTATTTTGCTACCTCTAAGCTTTAACCATCCACATCCATCATTAGAAATCATCTTTACAAAATTAGCATGTTTGTTAAAATCAAAACATATTTTTCCCACTTTTAAGATAATAAATATTGAAATTTTGGATATATATTCTTCTAAAATAAAATTTTATGATATTTTGACATCGAAATCACATCAAACATATTGTAATCTAATAACTAAAAAATCTCATAAAGCACATAGATGCTTTTTTCACATCCTTCAGTTTATTTGTTTTCACTCTTTTGGTTTTTTTAGCTCCTTTCACTTTTGTATTTCTCATATGTCTTTGATGGTGAGTCTTAAATTATACTCCCTCCGTTTTTTAAAGATTGATTTTCTATAGTTTTCACACATATTAAGAAAACAAATTAATGTTTGACTAAAAATGTATTGGTTTTTGTACTAAACAATTTTCCATAAGTTTGACCCAATAACAATCCAATAAAATCAATTAATATGTCTTAAAATCTACAATTTATAATTATTATTGCATAGAAAATGTAAAAAATCAATCTTTTTAAAACAATATTTTTCTAGAACATCAATCTTTAAAGAACGGGGGGAGTATTAAAATAATTATCATGTTCATTTCCGAACTCTCAAAGTTTTAATATTATTTTTATAACCATAACAAAGTTCATATATTTTTAGTAATAATCTTTTTTAAGAGAATCCATTGATCCCTATAAGATTTATAAATATGGATATCAGAACATACTTTGACTCTTTTTTCATACATATATATTTCCTAACCATTTTTAAAATATTATTTAGTCAATTTTATTTATGATATGAATAGACAAATCAATAAAAATAAATAAATACATATACTTGACATAACAATTACTTGATCGTTGATATGATTATCTTTTGATTAGCTTAAGTTATTATACTTTATATTTTCTAAAATATTTTAATTACTATTAACATTACTTAAATTTTTTTCCTAATTTTTATTTTTCAATGTTATAAATACTGTTTTTATAGCTAAACATATTATGGAAGAAACCTCAAAAGGTGAAGGAACCAAAATTATCATCAAACAAACCGCATGAAGATTAATCTTTGGTGACTGCTTCATTTAATCTATCGTGGACCACTCTATTTAGTTATATTTTTTCATTAGTTAACAATTTTATTCATTTGTAGTAAAATAATTCTTATAGGATGATTGGAGCCTAGATGTTTACGAAATTGAATTTGAAACATGAGTTCGTAAAAGTATACTAATGCTTTGTATATATATTCTCTTTTTGGATAGTGTAATGTTTTTTTGACAAATTGTATTTGAAAAACATATTAGATCAGATTAAACATGCATAGCATTATTTATTTTTAACAATTTGTCATTTTTTAAGGAATTTTATATTATTATTTGAAAACGTAATTTACTTACTGTATTTTAAAAAAACACTATAGTCACCTATACCACATAAAATCTTAGATGTCATTAGTTTTTACATAACATTTTATTGTAAAATTCAAACTTATAATAGACGGTTTTGGTTAAGCCCCAACATGAATTGATTTTTTTATCATTCTACCTTATCGAGAAAAATAAACAATAAAATGTAAATATATGCTTGTAATTTTCTAAACAATTAAGTAAAATTTAATGTTTCCAATTGTCTCTAAATTTTAATCATCCATGTATTATTTTAACTTTTTATTAAAAAAAGAATATATTTTTTCATAAGTGGAAAAGAAGAAAATAGGAAAAAAAAGCCAACAATTAAAAAATGGAAGTTAAAAAAAACGAAAATAAGTAAATATGTCATCAACTTTATAGTTATTTTACAATTGTATATTAAGAAAATTTGACTTATTGTCATTTAGAGAAATTTAATTACGTATATTGTGATGTGGAAATTTTTAATTGATTGATTTAAATCTTACATGGAGAGCTTTAGGAGCTTATACCTTGAACTTTAGGAACAATGTTTAAACATTAATCTTAAAATTTCCTATTTGTGTAAGGAAATATATGATTTTTTTCATTAAAAAAATATATAAAATTTTCCATTATCAACAAAAACAAAATTAATTTAATTCATAAATATTGAGATGCGACATTATTGGATTTAATGCTTACGTGGACGCCTTTAAGAGCTTATAGCTTCAACTTTTAAAATTGCATACTTGCGTAAGGAAATAGATGATTTTTATCATTTAAAAAAAGGAAAGTTTCATATTTTCAACAAAAACGAAATTAACGTAATTCATAAATATTGACGTGACACGTTAGTATTGGTTGATTTACAGCACACTAAATAGAAGTTAAAGAATAATTCAATTTGACTATATAATCAAATAGTACCTTAAAATTAGTACATATTAATTTAATATATCTAGATTAACTTCTATTTCGCGAAAAATATAATTTATATTAATTTTTAAATACATATTTTTATAGATAATTATAAAGATATTTCTATATTAAAATCATTAATTCTACTACCTTAATGTTTTTTTTTGAATTTTTCATAATCTATAATAATACCTAAAAACAATAGGTTTATGAAAAAAAAAAGAATTTTCTCTTTTACTTTCCTATTAACAATAAATAGAAAATTAATTTAATATTAAATATTGATGTGGCACGACACTATTGGTTAATTTAATGCTTAGCAAAAATTACAAAAAATCGTCGATAAGAATATGAAGACTAACATAAGAACGAAGAATTCGACACGGCAAACTGTGAATAATAAAAAAAATGAACAACAAAACTATCGTAAAAAAACATAAACATCATTAAAACAATACAAACGTAAGACAAACAAACGATATACCCGGTACCATGTTTAATATGTAAGACGAATATACCATGCAAATCCTAGAAAGTATTAATGAGCATGGACTAATAAAGAAACGAATAACAATAATAAAGAAAACACAAAAAAGAAGTGCTTAATATAAAGAACACCCACTAATAAAAATAACTTGAGATGGACAATATACACATTATGTTTTTCATATAAAGTTTTTTAAGCCTTGATCTAAAAAATAACTCTCTATATAAAATAAAGAATAACTCTCTTTATTAGGTTTAGGAAATAACTCAAAACTAAACTCTAAAACTCATACCTTTGATCACAACTCCATCAAGGTATATATAGCACAACATTGTTATTTCCAATCATAATAGAAAATAGAAAACTACTATTTAGAACTAATTCTAATAGTAATGGTAAATTTCCTTTTACCTTATATTTTCCGTAACCAACTTGTTATAGATCTTATTTGTCATCTAAAATGGAAGTTTTCAATTAAAAATTTAAATATAATATCTTTTAATTTTAAAAAATATAAAGTTTCTCATTATCAACAAAAAATATAATTAACATAATTCATAAATGTTGAGGTGGCACGTTACTATAGGTTGATTTATCGCCTATGTGGACGCCTTTAGGAGCTTATAGCTTCAACTTTTATATAGTATAGATTAGATAGCGTGGGTTTGTTTTATCGATGAGTTTAATATATATTTGTTGTGCTAATTTTAAATTAGGTAGACATTGACATGTATAAATGCAAAAGTGTAATGTTACGAAAGTGAAGCAATCATAGAGAATTAAAGATATTATTTACCATAAATACTAATATGTATCGTATCAAAATTATATTACGTGTGTGTTCATGTTTAGATATGGTTGTGATATATCTTTTGAGCGTTCATGTTGTTACTTATATTCTTTTAGATGTAGCATTAGAAAGTTGAAAATTCTGCTTTTTTTGTCAACCATGTCTTCACCGATTGATTAAATAAATTACGATAACTGTCCACTTCATAATATATCAGTAATGTGACAAATAGTTGTCCTATAGTTGATAAGGTTTAGCCCATCAAACAACTTCATTAATTGCTTCATGCCATTCGGTGTTAGATCCATAACACTGCATGCTAATTTGAAATCGGAATATATTTGAATCTTAACTGCTAAGATTTCGTCAAAAAATTGAGTCCTTTTATTTGGTGATTAAAATTCTTAAATAGTATAACTCTCTTGCTAATGTATGTATATCGATTATATTCCTATCATTTTCTCTTGTTTTTGTTTGGTCCACACTTTTTTGTCGTTATTCTATGTAAATTTTGTTTCAAATTCTAAATAATATAGTTGGCGGGCCTTTTCAAATTCTCTTTTTTCTCATCATCTTTTATAGAAAAACTCAATTGAGATCATTTGTACCTTTATATATTATGTTTTGATGCCACGCAGACAAAGAAACATAATCGTCAGATAATATAACGGTAATCGAATAGTTAAACTCCAGTGTTTCAGTTCTTTTTTTAAAACATATACCATTGTTTGATCTCATTGTAAATACATGTTAAATGTCGTTTTCTAGAAAATGAATAAAGAAAAAAGTGTATACGCGCGGGTTTTTAGTGTGACGCCCGTGAACCATTTTTGTTAAAATGGAGGGGCTGTCGATCGATACACGTGGTGTCTCTCGATCGACAGGGCTCTTAGGGATTGTCGATCGACACACCTAGCGTATGTCGATCGACAGTGTAATGACCCTCTCTTAAGGGTAAACCGCGCTCGAGGAAAGACTCGATGCAAGGTGCGGATCAGTCCATTAGTCCCTTAGATTTTGGCCAAAACCTAGCCAAGCACCTCCATGACTAAGCTACTTGCTTGGTTACTCGGTGACTAAGCTGTGTGCTAGGGTGCTTGGTGAGTAAGCTGCCTGCCTGGTTGCTTGGTGACTCACCAAGCAAACCCACGGGTGAAGCAAGCTCAAGTAGGAGGTGCCTACGAAACCCTTGGCCGAAGCAATGACAAGCAGCTGCAAGCTTGTCCATTGCCACATGTTGCGGCAGGAAGTTTCCTCGGTGGATCTGATCCGCCTAGTGTCCAGCTGCTTCACCAGCTTGGCCGAGCCTATATATACAAGGCCTTGGACCTTGTTTTATCCATAGAAATTCGCAGCCTTATGCTGAACAAATCAGTCCGTAATCTTTAAACCACCGCGAACCTTTGTCCGAACATTTCTAAACCACCGCGAACCTTTGTCCGAACATTTCTAAACCACCGCGAACCTTTGTCTGAACCAAAATCTTGTCTGATCATCTTGATCAGCTCAGTTTATCCGAGCGATACTCTGTCTGATCAGTCCGAAATGTTTAGCCACCGCGAACCGTTCTAGAGCAATTTCGGGAAAAACTTAGGGTAAGTTTCTTGATCCAAATCTTGTTTTGTTTGACTTGATTTTTCGTGTTGATCTTGAATCTGACCTTAGTTTCTTGATCCGATGGCCGGATCCATCTCAAACTCGTAGGATCAGTTTCGGTTTGATTCCAAACAATCACCGAAGACCCTTGAAACCATTCTGTTCCGATCTAGGTAAGGTCCGAATAATTTCCATAAGTTTCTTTGAGAAAACTCTAAGTGTTGCCTTAGTAATGTTTGTGTGATCTAATGGGACAGATCATCACTCCGTAAGATCATCAGTTTGATCGTAAGGCAGCCGAGAGTAGGATTCATTGAGTGAATCAAATCGCATACTTTCACCAAGTAATCGGTGAGTTCTTTGGTTATGTTTGTTGTTTTACTGCAAACAATTGAGTGGGTTTCGTGTTTGCTTGCTTGATCATTTGAATTTATAATCGTAGAGGTTCAAGCACGAAATCTAGAAGTATGCTAAGTATGAATAGTGCGTTGTTAAGTATTTTCCTAAGTGAAGAAAATACTTAATGAATGCTAAGTATGAATCATATAAGTTTACTCGTAACCTAAGTGTTAGTAAAACTTATAAAAACTATTGAACGTGGAAAGATATTCCCTTTGGCCGTGTTTTGACCGATAAAGATTTCGGTTAAGTACACGAGGACACGGAGAGACGGGATTGCAGCCTGGGGCCGTGTGATGCATGACGATGCATATTCCCGATGTGGTTCCCTTATGTTTAAGGCCACAT
The DNA here is from genome assembly GCA_900128785.1 of Arabis alpina. Classification (NCBI taxonomy): domain Eukaryota; kingdom Viridiplantae; phylum Streptophyta; class Magnoliopsida; order Brassicales; family Brassicaceae; genus Arabis; species Arabis alpina. The sequence continues at coordinate 26,877,347 of LT669791.1, forward strand.
GAATGATTGAGGATCGTAAGCCTTTAGCCTTTGTGGTTATGGACTGGACGATGCCTTTGGATACACGTGATGGGAATAGTCTACACGTAGGCCCTATGAATTAAAACGTTAATAATCCGTTCGTTGCATTGTTTTGCTTGCTTGTGTGTTGATTGTTATTTTGGGTTTGGATGGGAAATGAAATTGTTTAGGGAAACCCTAGACTCACTGAGCAATTAGTGCTCACGACTCAACTTGTTTTGCAGGTAACCTTTAGCGGGTAGACCTTTGGGGAGCACACGAAGGAACGTTAGGACAATCAGTGGTAGATTGTTTCGCCTTTTAGTAAATGATTAGTATTTATTATGTACATGATCATTTTGGAGTATTAGACTCGTAACGTTTATACTTTGTAAACCGTTGGAAATCTTATGTAAAAGATATATAAAAGTAAGTTTTTAAAATATCTCGGGTTTCATAAGATATTAGTCCTTGTCCGGACGAACAAACCATCGGGTATGTCTCGGGTTGGCAAGCCTTGAGGTGTATCCGACGGGGGTGAACACTTGGGAATCTAGTCTAGGGATTTTGGATGTGTTCCGGGAACCTCTGTTCGGATGCCTGAGCGTTCATCAGTGGCGCTCCAGTTTAGATAATGAACGGGGGCGTTACAGACAGGTGCCCGAATTGGTTGGTTTTCTGGTTCGATTTAAGTCGTTCAATTGGACCGGGCCGGTTTGGGGAAACCCTAGGGCTTCATATTTAAGGCTTTTTGGCCGCATTTGAGCGAACCAAAGCCCTAAAATCAGCAGCAAAGAGTTTTGAGAGGAGTTTCTCTTGTTCCTGATAGTTTTGTGGATTAGGGTTTCGTTTCTGGAGAGATTTGGAGTAGTTTCTTGTGGAGATTGTCGTGGATTCGTGTCTAGCTTCAGTTCTACCAGATTCTATCCGAAAATCTAAGGTGAGTGCGTGACCATGGCTTCTAAGCCGGTGGATTCGTTAGGGTTGATTGGTGGTAGGTTGAATTGATTGATTGGATTGTGTTGTGGATTGATTGTGTCTGTGATTTATGTTTGGATTGTGTGGATTGTGTTTGCGTGCAGGTTTCGTGTCATCACAGAGAAGGAAATCGATCCGAGAGGATAATGATCGATTTCCCATGAATCTGCGACGGCCTGTCGATCGACAGCACTTGGGTGTGTCGATCGACAGGGCAACACGAGAGCTGTCAATCGACACCTAGAGGTTGTGTCGATCGACAGGTGATCGAGGAGCTGTCGATCGACAGGTGATCGAGGAGCTGTCGATCGACACCTAGTGGTTGTGTCGATCGACAGGGTCTTCTGGAGTTGTCGATCGACATGAACTGTGGGTGTGTCGATCGACAGTTGTGCACAGGGGTGTCGATCGACCCCTAGTGGTAGTGTCGATCGACAGGCCGCCTGTTGGGCTGTGGTTGAGCCGCGTTGTTGTGATTGTGTGATTGTTTGATGCGTGTTTGCCTGAGCGGATCCATCGCGTCTGAGTGCGCAGTCGTAGATGGGAGGACCGTCTCACTGGGTATTTGTGATAATACTCACGCATCTCTTTTTTTCCATGTGATGCAGGTAAAGGCAAATTGTGATCGTGGAATCATGGCAACGAAGGGGGAGATGGTCTAGGGTCTCGGTTTCGTGCTGTGTGATTTTGTTGTTTTTCCATTTCTGTTTTAGAACCTGGTTAGGTTACTGGTTTTGTGGAATTTGTTGGTTATTGATATTGAACCGGTTTAGTTATTTTTAATGGAATTGTTTGGTTGGTTTATTTTGTTGGTTATCCGCTGTACTTTGACTGTGTTGTTTTGCTTGGTTGTTGAGGATAGCATTTATGGGAATGCTAGTCCGAGACCAAGGTTGGTATGTTTAAAAAAAAAAAACGGGTCGGGTCGTTTCAGTTTGGTATCAGAGCCCTTACGGTTTTAGGACGGGCTAGAACTGCTAGGATTGAATTTGGTAAATTGTAATTCTATGAGTTGGGGGTTCTAGATCATCTTCCTTCGAGCCTTCAAAGAGATTCCACGGTAAGTGTTGATTGTTTTATTGTTATTCTTTAGTGCTTGGCTTGTGTACTATAGTAGTGCATGGTGTGGGCTAGAGGCACTAGAGAATGTGGCCGTGGGGGCTGGGGTGACTGTGGAGGTCAGGATTGTGGTCGGGGACCAATGAGTGAGTCGGCTGGGATGCGGCTCAGGGTTCCACGTTGAGACTGGGACAGATCCGTAGACGTATCAAGTGGGTCTGCGTATTAGTGCGAGTGCCAGTGGGAGTGCATGTGTGAGAGCCGGTGTGAAGGTTGTTGGGCTAGGGCTGGTACTTGAGCTAGTGTTGGATTCGCTCGCTGTTCGGGTGCGCCCGCAGGAGGAGTCTAGGTGACGATTTGATCGTCTGACAGATCTGTTGTAGTAGGTGTTTTGGCGGGCACTAGTGAGGGAGTTGGTCGGGAGGGCGGCTCAGAGTGCTGCGCATGTGGTTGAGAGTAATTCGTAGACGCTTTAAGATGGCTTAAGCGCCATTTAGACTGCTAGTGTGCAGCCAAGTGTGAGCGCCAGTGTGAGGTTTGGTGGGGATAGTGTGGTCCCAGGTTGGCTGCCGGGGTCCGGTGTGGGTCTTCGTGAGGTTGGTAGTGCGGGTGCACCCGCGGGTGGGCTCAGCGTCGAGTGGATTGTTTGGCGGGTTGGCTTCCGCAGTTTTGGGAGCGGTTACTGAGTGTGGTACGAGTTAGGCTCCGATAATGCCACGTGTGGCAGAGGTGCGGCTGAGGGTTGCGGTTGTTGGTAGGGTTCTGTCTTATCTGCGGATAAGGGAACAAGTGCAGAGGATTGGTGATGGTTTCTTTGCGAATGGTGTGGGGCAGTTAGGAGGGTTCAGGCAGAGTTGGCCTGGGCGGACTTTTGGGCAGTGTGTGATGCCAAGTTCTTTCCTCGAGAGGTTGCGGATCGTTTAGAGACGAGGTGTTTGGAACTTAATCTGTGAGAGAGATCAGTTCGTGGGTATGTTTTGGAGTTAATCGACTCATGGTTTGGGTTGGTTCATGCTGGTAGGAGCATGGAGGGCGAGGAGGCCCGGGATAAGAGGTTATTGAGAGGACTTTGATCAGATTGAGGACATGGTGCGGAGTGTCCGTGTATGCTGCGAGAGAATAGTTGGTTGATACTGCTGGAGGCGTTGTCGAGACTCGAGAGAACAGGCTGTGGTGGTTAGCCCAGTTGTTCAGTCTATTAAGTCTCAACAGGTGATACCTGGCATGACGGCAAGCCTGTGCAGGGGCAGAAGAGGAAGTGGGAGGGTACTTCCGGGTTGAGATAGAGTGGCCAAGGATGTTTCGGGTGTAGAAGCATGGGTCGTAGTTAGCGAGTTTGTTAGGTTTGTTAGCACATGTGAGTTGTGTGGAGACCTTTGTAGTGGGCAGTGGTGAATTCCACGGGTTGTTCGATTCTGGAGCATGATTGCTTCATCACTCCAGAAGATACTGGTTGGAGCGGTATTCGGAGTGGCGCTAGTGAGCGGATTGGATCGGTTATGGTTGCAGGAGAGAAGTCCCTAGTATTCATGGCCGGGCGAGAGGCGTGAAGTTTCTAGTGACTGGTGAGTGGATTATAGCGGACTTGGTGTACAGTCTAGTGGAACTGTATGATTGGCATCCTGTGTACGGATTGGCTGGGATCAGTACAGAGTTCATCTGGATTGTCACCGGAGTCGTGTTGTGTTTGAGCGTGGTGGAGAAAGTTGGTTTGTCAGGGAGTGAAACCGACTTCTGAGAGTCTCGTAATCCCTTGGGTGCAGGTTGAGGCTATGACTGAGAGGTTGCGAGGCTTACTCGGAGACTATTTTGCTGGCGGAGTCTGTAGGTGAGGTTGCAGTGAGGGATAGTCAGGTTGTCCGGGAGCGTGTGGATGTCTTTCGGTTGTTGCGGGGATTGCCGTCATCGCGGTCGGAATCTCGCACGATTGAGTTAGAGCCTGGGATGACGCCGTTATCTAAGGCACCTTATAGGATGGCTCCAGCAGAGTTAGAAGAATCGGTGATGTTGGTGATGAGGAACTATGGTAGTTTCCGGTTGTGCTTCGATTATCGAGGGCTTAACCGAGTCATTATGAGGAACAAGTTTCGTCTTCCGAGAATTGATAAGTTGTTGGATCAATTGTGAGGGGCTACTTGGTTCTTCAAGGATGACTTGGCATCCGGTTAACACCAGATTCTATTGATGAGGTGGTTGTCAGGAAAACGGCTTTCTTGACGAATCATGAGTAGGGTGGAGTTAGTAAAGGTGCTTGTCGGGTTGACGAGTGCACCAGCTGCATTTATGAGGTTGATGAGCGAAGCCTTTCAGTGGTATCTGAATGAGTTCGTGATTAACTTTATCGATGTCATCTTGGTGTATTCGAAGAGTCTGGAGGAACATGAGGTTTATTTGAGGAGAGTTCTGGAGAAGTTGCGGGAACAGAAGCTGGTTTGATAGGATGAGCAAGTGTAGTTTATGACAAGTGGGAATGGGTTTTCAGGGTCTTACTGTTTCTACAGGGGAGTTTCTGTGGATCTAGTTAAGATGCAATCGAGCTGAGATTTTGCCTAGACCGAAGAATGAGACTAAGTGTAGTAGTTCTCGGGTTGGCAGGTTATTTCAGGAGTTGCATCAAAAGGCCTTGAGAGTACGGGTCATTCCATGACCAAGTGGTTAGTGGAGTAGGTTCCTTTTCGGTGGTCTTGGTTTAGGAGGCGGAAGTGATGGGAGAAGTTGTAGCGGATTGAGTTTTCCTTTAGTTTTCCATCGCGGTGAACTTAGCTAGGGGCGGATGCTCTTAGGCGGAGGAGGATGATTCATCTCAGGAGTGGGATGTGGAGAATTTGGTGAGCATGCTTAGTACTCTGAGGTTGTGTGTTACTTCAGAGGAACCGTTGGGGTTTAGCGGCGGCAGATCAGGCGGATCTATTGAGCAGGATCCGAGTAGCTCAGGAGCAGGATCCGGTGTTGTTAGATCTCTCCAAGGCTACTGGTTCCGAATATCAGGTTTCTGCCAATGGGACTATCTTAGTGCATGGACGAGTCTGTGTTCCTAAGGATGAGGACTTGAGGCAGGAAATTCTGAGAGAAGCTCATGCGAGTAAGTTTTCGATTCATCCGGGAGCGACTAAGATGTATCGGGATCTGAAACGGTATTATCATTGGGTCGGAATGAAGAGAGATGTGGCAGATTGGGTTGCAGCTTGCAATGTGTGTCAGTTGGTGAAGGCCGAGCACCAAGTTCCTAGTGGCTTATTGCAGAGTCTACCCATTCCAGAGTGGAAGTGGGACATGATCACTATGGATTTCGTAGTAGGGTTGCCGGTTTCTCGGACCTATGATGCGATTTGGGTGATTGTGGACCGACTGACTAAGTCCGCACATTTTCTGGCCATTAAGAAGACAGATGGAGCTGAGGTCTTGGCTAAGAAGTATGTGAAGGAGATTGTGAGGTTGCATGGAGTGCCAGCAAGTATTGTGTCGGATCGAGATCCGAGGTTTGCTTCAGTGTTCTGGAGAGCGTTTCAGGCTGAGATGGGCACTAAGGTGCACATGAGTACAGCTAATCATCCGCAGACGGATGGGCAGTCCGAAAGGACGATTCAGACACTAGAAGATTTGTTAAGGATGTGCGTGCTAGATTGGGGTGGTCATTGGGCGGATCACTTGAGTTTGGTGGAGTTCGCATATAACAACAGTTTTCAGGCGAGTATCGGAATGGCTCCTTTTGAGGCGTTGTATGGGAGGCCATGTCGTACTCCGCTATGTTTTACCCAAGTGGGGAAGAGGAGCATCTTTGGGGCTGATTTTGTTCAGGAGACGACGGAGAAGATCCGTGTTGTGAAGCTGAACATGAAAGAGGCTCAGGATCGGCAGAAGAGTTATGACGATAGGAGAAGGAAAGAGTTGGAGTTTGCAGTCGGAGATCGAGTGTATCTCAAGATGGCGATGATGCGGGGTCTGAACAGGTCCATATCCGAGGATAAGCTTAGTACGAGGTATATGGGTTCGTTCCGGGTTGTGGAACGTGTGGGACCAGTTGCTTATCGGTTGGAGCTGCCTCCGATTATGGAGAAATTCCATGATGTGTTTCATGTTTCGAAACTCAGGAGATGCTTGCATGCTTCTGAGGAGGTAGCAGTGACGATTCCTGAGGATCTTCAGCCAAATCTGACTGTTGGGATGAGGCCGGTTAGGATTCTTGAGAGAAGTATCAAGGTTCTGCGCCGGAAGAGAGTGTCGTTGTTGAGAGTCTCGTGGGACTGTGACGGTATTCAGGAGGAGACTTGGGAACCAGAGGCAAAGATGAAAACGAAGTTCAAGAAGTGGTTCGAGAAGCAAGCCGAAGAGTGAATTCGTTTTTCTTTGTGGGGTTCAGTCTCGGTTTTGTGTTGTGATCACCGTGTGTGGTGAGGTTTTGGTTGTGGATGTTGTATTTTCATTAAAGTTGTAATGATTATGACATTTTTCCAGTTGAATAAGAAAGTGTTTTCTTATGTTTTAACTTTGAGAGTCATGTGGTTGTGGTTAGAGAACCCCGAAATGGAAGTTTTATTGCGGATAGGACTTGCCAGTTTCGGTGTGGGAAACTCTAACGGTTTTGTGTGTGAGTAGGCGGGAGTCTCGGAATAGAAGTTTTACGGTGGTTAGGACTGTCTAGTTCCGGGGAGACTCTGCAGGGACATCCAAGGTGAGGGATGGTCCGGGTGATCTGTGATGATCACGATTGTGATGGTATTCCAGATGGGGAATATCATGTGAGACCTTAGGAGGTAGTTCCGGTCAGAGGTGCATTATAGACGTTAGGAATTGATTGCATAGCTTAGAGATAGACATTGGTTCTTTCTTGGAGATGAGTCTCCGGCAGATCTTAAGAGATGCGTCTCTCCGGGGGACAGTGGGTTCCCCGCATACCGATCGTTCGTCAGGACTGCGTGCGGGTATGGGGATAGTTTGGGAGGTTGCGACCTCTGGCAGATCTTTGCATACCGAGAGCTTGATAGACTGTGTGTCTTGATGGGTTGAGGTGTGGAGATGGTTGAGTATCAAACACCGTCAGGACTGCGCGGACTGAGGTGGGTTGATACTAGACACCTAGAGCTGAGGGGTGACGATCCCGAGAGCTAGATGGTGGTTATGAGTTATGAGCTATGGGCAATCAATGTCTGAGACGGGTCTATGTGCATAGGACGGATGTGAACCTCGAGAGGGTCTGGGAGATGTAGTCTCCGGTTTTACTGGCGGGTTGGCCAGGGTTAGCTTGGTAGGTAGTGTTAGAGGATTCGAGGACGAATCCAGTTTTAGTGGGGGAGAATTATGACGCCCGTGAACCATTTTTGTTAAAATGGAGGGGCTGTCGATCGACACACGTGGTGTCTGTCGATCGACAGGGCTCTTAGGGCCTGTCGATCGACACACCTAGCGTATGTCGATTGACAGGTGCCCGAATTGGTTGGTTTTCTGATTCGATTTAAGTCGTTCAATTGGACCGGGCCAGTTTGGGGAAACCCTAGGGCTTCGTATTTAAGGCTTTTTGGCCGCATTTGAGCGAACCAAAGTCCCAAAATCAGCAGCAAAGAGTTTTGAGAGGAGTTTCTCTTGTTCCTGATAGTTTTGTGGATTAGGGTTTCGTTTCTTGAGAGATTTGGAGTAGTTTCTTGTGGAGATTGTCGTGGATTCGTGTCTAGCCTCAATTCTACCAGATTCTATCCGAAAATCTAAGGTGAGTGCGTGACCATGGCTTCTAGGCCGGTGGATTCGTTAGGGTTGATTGGTGGTAGGTTGAATTGATTGATTGGATTGTGTTGTGGATTGATTGTGTCTGTGATTTGTGTTTGGATTGTGTGGATTGTGTTTGCGTGCAGGTTTCGTGTCATCACAGAGGAGGAAATCGATCCGAGAGGATAATGATCGATTTCCCATGAATCTGCGACGGCCTGTCGATCGACAGCACTTGGGTGTGTCGATCGACAGGCACCGTGGGTGTGTCGATCGACAGGTGTGCACAGGGGTGTCGATCGACCCCTAGTGGTAGTGTCGATCGACAGGCCGCCTGTTGGGCTGTGGTTGAGCCGCGTTGTTGTGATTGTGTGATTGTTTGATGCGTGTTTGCCTGAGCGGATCCATCGCGTCTGAGTGCGCAGTCGTAGATGGGAGGACCGTCTCACTGGGTATTTGTGATAATACTCACGCATCTCTTTTTTTCCATGTGATGCAGGTAAAGGCAAATTGTGATCGTGGAATCATGGCAACGAAGGGGGAGATGATCTAGGGTCTCGGTTTCGTGCTGTGTGATTTTGTTGTTTTTCCATATCTGTTTTATAACCTGGTTATGTTGCTGGTTTTGTGGAATTTGTTGGTTATTGATATTGAACCGGTTTAGTTATTTTTAATGGAATTGTTTGGTTGGTTTATTTTGTTGGTTATCCGATGTAGTTTGACTGTGTTGTTTTGCTTGGTTGTTGAGGATAGCATTTATGGGAATGCTAGTCCGAGACCAAGGTTGGTATGTTTTAAAAAAAAAAAAACGGGTCGGGTCGTTTCATTTAGTATGTCATATGGTATATTATTTAACGTTGAATATACATTGTTTTGTTTTTAGGTATCAGATATAAACATATATATTATATATCTTGCAAAAAAAAAAAATTAGTTTATAAAATGTTTGTCTCCTAACACTATAAACAATAGTCAATAATATTATTTTTAACTTTAGATTTAATATTTATTATAAATTATAAAAATTATTAAAAAGGCGATTCTACAACAGAAAATTCAATTCGGCTAGAGGATCCACGATAAATGGCACGTCATATTCCATGTTCATGAAGGATATTTTCTACATTTAATGCGTGAAATCATGGTGAATGGATCTACTTACACCTTGATAGAGTTTTCTCGTAGGCTTACCTCAATTAATCTGCATGGAAACATTAATTTCTTGAACCATAAGCCTGATAATGTGAACATTAATTAGCCTTTGGTTAAACCACTGAAAATCTGAAATCTATGAACACAACATTACATGTAACAATTAATTTTTACACTTCATATTATATCGAACATCTTGAGTTTTTTTCATGTTAGAACTGATTATTATACAAATTTGAAGGACGATTCCTTTTTTTTCCTTTCTATAGAAGGGAATGAGAAGGTGGAACCGAAAGTATTAGCACACTCTCACACCTTTTAATATACTTTGTATATAACTCTTTCAACATATCGAATTCGAGATTCTAACATTAATATCTTTATTGTGTTCTTCACACTCCTTTTCTCTACTTTCCTCTTCTTCTCAGAAGCCTATGGGTTTAACATGAAAATGTCACTTCTAGTTAGCCTAGGTTTGATTTCTCTATTTTTTTATTTGCTTACTTCTTTTCCGATTGATACTTATAACTTTTGTTGCTTCAACAACAAATAGCTTTCGCTTTTGTTCCTCTTCTGCCTAAAAGATTAAGCTCTTCCAAGGGTTCAATCTGAAACTTCAACTCTTACTCTTTGTATATGCTCATTATCATCAAACACACTTTCTTAGTCTAAACTTTATCTTATTTTCAGGATCGCTTCAATGATCCGACAAATAATTTATAACAAATTCAACAGAAGAACGTCTTTGGAAAGCAGTATGTGTGTTATTAGATTTGTATATACTTCCTTGTTTCATATACATTATGTATGTTTTGCCTTCTTTACTATTTTCTTCTATATTTTTAACAAAATAATATACAATTGAAAACACATACTCCTTTTTTTTGGCAAAACACATATACTCCCTATATTCCTTAAAAAGTGATGTTTTAGGTTTTGCACATATATTAAGAAAAAAGTAAATCCAAAAACGTTTAACACAAATTGCCACTTTGTGTTTAGGGTTTAGAATATAGATTTAGGGTTTAGTATTTGGGGTTTAGGGTTTATGTTTTTTGGATTTCTTAATTTAATTTAATTTTTTATTATTTAGATAATATTAGTTGTTTTATTAATTATAAAATAGATAAAAATGAGAAATCACGTTTTGTTAATAGAGAAGGAGAGAGGGAGAATTAGTGGTCCCACAATTAATTTAAATTTTTTTGATTTAATTTTTTTTTGATTTAATTTAATCTATGTTTTATCTAAATTTTGATTGGTTTACAAGGAGGGGGTGAATGAGATATGTTCACCCCTAGGGGTGAACCCAAAAATTGTTCTTTTAAAAAATCATCTCTCAAATAATATTTAGGGTATTTAGTATATCTTCTAAACGGGAAGAATTTCAAAAATGCCAATATGAATTTTCAATTTTAAAAAATGCCGATATTTTAATACTAAATCTTAAAATTTAAAAAGAAGTTTAACTTTAATAAATTCTAGACCCTAAAAACTAAATTTTAACATCATCAATCAATCAATACTATAATAACACAAGAGTCTCTCCATATGATGACAACTAAGCATTTTCATGTTTTTAAAACGTGACACCTCATCAAAAATCAGATTATGAAAGACCAATCAAAACATTACAATATTTGACACTTCAACATTTTCAAAACGTGATTATATATTTTGGCTATCACTAAATGGTCAATCATCTCATTTACTTCCTTCTTAACGTCATTAAAGCATTGATTATTCCATGTTTGACTTTTCGGAATGTGCAACCTCTTACGCCTCCTCCGATCTCTTTATAACATCACATCAATTTACTCTTATACTGATAAGACGACGGAGAATTCCAAAATTCTCTGCTATAGAGAGAAGGGAGTTAGTCATAGAGAAGTTCATGTGTCTCGACTGATCTACGATGAGAAGTTCGAATAGTACCAACATGAACGACCCTAATTAACATCACTTGAACATGATAGTACACATGTGGTATGGACCATGGTTAAAAGCTTCGATACAATCGACAAGGTCAGATCATCGTTTGGAAAGGCACTGAAGTCGGTGATTGTTATGATTATGGTAAGCTCCCTTACATCATCTTAACCTCATCTATCATCCCATGCTTCTCCATTGGTAAATCTATGAATTAGTTAGGGTGATTTAACCTATATGTTTGCCTCTGTTAACAATCATGTTCATGTGTCTCGACTTTTGCAACGTTTTACTTTTAGAGTTTTTGTAGTTGTAATCTTTTTTTTGTAGTTATAAGTTGGTAATATCTCATGCAGTCTTTTGAATTGACAAAAGAGAACAAAGAAAAAAAAACAGAGTTTGTTTACCGAATAAATAATTTTAAGACCAATTAAATTTATTCGAGGAAGAAGAGGATCCTAAAGAGGAAAAGAGATCGATGTAAAGGGAAAATAAGTTCTACTTATCCTGCAAATATTGGATAAAAAAAGAAAAATTGGGTTGTATGACAAAGAATAATAGGGAAATTAGCAAAGTAACAAAATGAAGAAGAAACCACCCTATTGTTTTCTAAAAGAATCCCTACAATTTTTGTTATTCTCCTAATTTCTTACTTTTCCATGATTATTCAATTAATTGTCTCATAAAAAAGTTGTGAGTGTGTAATTCATTTTTTTGTAATGTTAAGGAAGAGATTGTTGAAATATTTTCAGAAGTGTTAAATAATTCTGAAAAGGGTACATGTTAAAAAAGTAGATAGTAAGAAGAAAAAATCGTAAACCATGAACTTATTATAGCTTTGTGAGATTCCCATTAACAGTCATCAATGATATTTCATCTGATGAGTTATACAAAAAAAATGAAGGCTAAAGATTTTTTACTTATAAGATATCCTGGGTACTCTTTTGAAAAGAGTTATCTAAATCCGGGTGGTAGTTGTATCTTGGAACACAAAATGTAACAAGAGAATGGCTAAAAAAGAGTCATTGTACAATTAAGAGCCTTTTCGAGGCAGTTTCTTTCCGCAATAATTAACGTTAATACGTTGGTGATACACTAATATGTTGTGGCTAAAATCTCAAATATACATCAACTCAAAAATAAATTATTACTCTGATCTCATGAATTGAAAACACTTTATTGTCACATATTTGCTCCACATTCCTCCATTTATATTGAATAAACAATATGATTGTCATTTAATTCCGACAAACTAACTTTTGAACATACTGCTTATTTTACATGTCCTAATATTTGAAGATACAACTTCTACGATAAATTAGTATTTAGACATACAATTAATATGATAAAAGTGTAAACATTCTCCACCCTTATGGATAAATTAGTATTGGTCATCATTGATGTCTTAAAGGTTAAAAGTTGGACAAGGTCCCAAAAAATCTGAAGCCTCTGCTACTACTACCAAAGAAGAAGGAAATGAAGTTTCAGAAGAACATCAAAGAAGAGCATGGAAGAGGAAAGAGAGCGCAAAAAGTTGGTGCTGGTGCTGACAAAATCAATAACTGTGATTAATTTTTCTTTGCCCTTTTATTCAAATCACTTCCTGCAATTCCATTAGGTCCATATTTATTTCATTAGACTTGTCTTTAGCCACTTAAACAAGAACTATGATTTACTCTTCTGTGTTTGTACTAATTCATCACAATGTTGTTCACACAAAATATCTAATGATGAAACAAATTCATATATATATATATATATATATTGTAAATTGTAATACTTCATGGTATTTCGAGAATATTATAGCTTTTTAATAATACGGAAATAGTTTATTTTCTAACTATAAAAATAGGGTGGTTTGTTATTTTATTGAAAAATATAGTTGTAATGTTTCGCGGTATTTTAGAGAATATAAACTTTTTAGTAATATGTAAATAGTTTATTTTCTACCTATAAAAATATCTTCTAAAATATATCCCGCTGCGTAGCGCGGGTGTTTACCTAGTACTATTTTAAAAGTTGCAATTGTTTTTTTTTAAAAGTGGTATTTCTTATAATTTCTCAATTTTTTTGGTCTAAATGTTAAAAACGAAATTATCTTGTTTTTTTTTTTTTCAAAGATATTTTCTTGTGAATACCTATTTAAATCGTATATAGTTTCCTTTTGTGACGTCGCCAATTTTTAAATAGTTTGAATGGGATTAATAATTACCAAATACGACCTACGTACTATTATAAAGTTTATAAGCCGATCATAAGATATTTTTAGGATGTTTTCGTTTGGATTATTACTTTCGACTTCTACTGCTTTTTTGTTTTTGTTAAGACTTTTATTGCTTGATGGATATACATTAATATATATGTATAGACACGTGCCCTGTATATTTGTGGGGATCGGAGAAATGTGAAGAAGAAAAAAAGGGTGAATAATGGGATGCGAAACATGAGGACCATTGAATTGTCTGGCGTGCTACTGATATATTATTTAGTTTCAGAAATAGTGAAAGTAAAAAGATTTAAATACAAAATTATTATCAAAGTTAGCTTTGGTAGGGACATGTGCCTCTTTCAATCATAGTCAGTTAGTCACGGTGGGTCGAATTGGCTATAAGGACATCTCCAACCATTACACTAAATTTGGTGATTTTAACATCAAATTTAGTGTTTTGGTGTCAAAAAAAGTTTTCCATCTCTAACCATAACACAAAATTTCACACTAAAAAATATTTTTTACTATTATATTACTAAATTAAATTTTTGTTTTTTAATAATTTGATAAATACTAATTATTTTAATAATTGATTATATTATATTACATCAAATTAGTTCTCGGAATAATTAGTATACTCGAACCAATTCAAAGTTCAATATCGGTCTTCGATTTGCTTGTGTCGAGCTAAAATTTTTTTGAAATCGAGCATCATCATCACCCTCAATGATTGATACTAGTTGTCATTATATCATGTACCATCTTTTTAATTTTGTAATTTTATATTTACAGTGTTTTAATTGAATTTTAATATTTATTTTACTTTTCCCAAATTTTATGTATTAATCTAAAAATATTTCATTTATAGTTACAATTTTTATTTATTAAAATGGAAACAACAAATAAAATAGTAAAATACAAAATTATTATTTGTATATTTGTTTTTGTAGTTGAAAAAATATAATTTAATCATTTTAGTAAATTAAAAATACAATTAAAATAATTTTTTTTTTAGTGTTTTGTGAATAGTATCACACTATATTTGGTGTGACACTATTCACAAAACACTAAAAAAAATATTTACCGTCCATTATGCGGTTTGGTTGGAGCATGTTTCACACCTACGTAATATTGTTTTTAAAAATATAATATTGTTTTTTTTTATTGACACTTCACTCTATTTTAGTTTGTAGATACAAATTTTGTATTTATTTAATTAAATAAAAAATGTGTTTGTTAAAAAAATAAGAAAACGTATCATTCCAGCTTTCTTTTTTTATTATTGCTTTTGTCTAGATATAAAAATGGTGCTATGGATAACTTCAGACAAATTCTTTGGGCGGCCGGAAAGATTTCAAAGCCAAAAGTTATAAAAAAAACAATAAATTATACGATTTTCTATAGAATTTTGGTACGATGAGCCCGTTGTTTTTCAACATATATAAAAGAACAAATCATATTTAATCTTAAAGGTAAACAACTAAAACATATTATACTGGTCGGCACTAAACAAAATAAATAATACTCGCCTTAAAATTTCTCAAAAAACTATGGATAGAATTTGGATTAGTTTGTACAATACAGAAAATAAAGAATGTAACCATTTATGTAGAAATAGGTAATTATTTCAGTTTTATTTGGACGATAATACATTTTTGTTAGGTGATAATGACTTCAGAAAGAGAGAAATCAAAGGTGACTCATCATCATCTATTTCTTCCTGGTGCGTTGCTTTGTTATGTATAGAATTGCCACGCTATATTTTGACTCAACTAGAGAGTGAAGTTTTAATGGACGGGCGAAGTTTTCTATTTTGGAAAACCACAAATAAACAATCAAATGTATGGTTACACCAAGATAAGATTAAAAGATCGGTCCATGAAGGTTAAGATTGCATAGTACTCAAGTAGGCGTGGGCATAATACCCGCACCCGAAAACCGAACCGAATCCAACCTGAAAAACCGAGTTCGGAACGGATACGGGTTGTGTATTATATCCGATCGGTTACAGTTTACTGAAAATTTGGATAACCGATCGGGTTCGGATATTAACCGAAATCCGATCAGTTACCAAAGAGTTAGCTACACACCTAATCCGATCAGTTACCTTGCCTCTGGCTTGTAAGGGTCTTCCATGCTCGAGCATGTTCCACTTCTTGTCTGCGATTCCGAGATTGATTTTGTCGAAATCATACTTAATGACCAATATTCGTTGATTCGCAGATCTTCTGTCTCTCAAACTTCGAAGTCATATCTTCTTCTCCGATCACACCATGTTCGAGTTGATGAAGATGAAGACTTAACTAGTTGGACCGTAATTGGGCCTTATTAATATTTTTTTGGGCAATTTCCAAAAATACCACTTTTTAAGTTTTTTTTCCAAAAATACCACCTTAAAGTTTTTTTTCCAAAAATACCACATTTTTTCCAAAGTTCCAAAAATACCACTTTTTTTTAAAATTCATTTTTAACATTCAAAACTAAACCCTAAACCCCAAACCCAAACCCTACCCCCTAAAACTATACCCTAATTTTGGAATAGTTAACCCAAACCCAAAAAATTTAAATTCTAAACCTTAAAAATCAACTTTTAAAAAAGTGGTATTTTTGGAACTTTGGAAAAAAAGTGGTATTTTTGGAAAAAAAAAGTGGTATTTTTGGGAAAAAAACTTTGAGGTGGTAGTTTTGGAAAAAAAACTTCAAAGGGTGGTATATGAGGGAATTACTCTATTTTTTTTATTAATTGAAATCCAGAATCAAATCTCAACCGTCTAAATATTTTATTTTAAAAAAGCATAGATTATGAGTGTTTTTCAAAACACTTTCATTTTGTATTATTTGTTCGGATATGTCGGGTAAACCCGAACCCGATGTTACCCAACTCGAACCCGATCCATCTCTAAATATTATCCGATCGGGTTCCAAAACCAATTACCGAAACATCCAAAAAAATTTAATACCCGATCCGAACCCGATCGGATATCTGAATGCCCAAACCTATTGCATACTACCCTTTTACTTATCGTCAAGCAAAATAGAAAACTTAACTGTGAAAGAGGTTTGAAAACGCAGAAACTCAACTTATCTTTTAAAGCGTTAATTGACCATTAAATTCGTACTCCGCATAATGCAAAATAATCCCAATTGAACCACCATGTACTTCTCTGCAGACTTTTCCAATCTCCCAAATTCATCCCAGGATTTCGCAGCACTTTTCACAACGCATCATCGCTAGCCTCATCAAATTTGTAAATGCCAAGAACCTTATAAATTCATTTTCGTACAATACCATGACAAACCAACCCTTCAATCTTTTGTACTCTTCCTCTCCCATACTTATCATTTTCTCGTCATTTTTTTGCTATAACCCAAAAACAATGCATCTCATAGCGTGAGTCTGCTCGCCTTCATAATCTGTTCTAAGGAAATCATACTGCTGTTTCGAGCTATACAATCAAAGGTGTAGGCGAATACTGGCATCGGTAGAATTTTTTTTAGCCTCGCTTCAATCATTTGTATGACCGTTACTATATAGAGTAAATAGTGGGATGACGAGAAATTTTCTTATCCTTACTCAGAAAAAGTCATCTAATCTTTTATTTAACTTAAAATAAAGAAGAGGAGTACGGAGTACCATCACTTTTTTTCACACAATGCATTTGTCAGGTACGAACGAAGAATCAAGCTCTGTGAATTAGAAATAAAAAACCTCTCTAGTTAACTGTAAAAGTTATGTTCTCTCTCTCCACCTACTTCCTCCTTTAAGCTAATGGAAGCTTACGTTATGTTTTATGGGGTTGTTAGCTTAAGGTGTTTAAAATCTATGTTTTTGCTTGGAATGATCTTTATATGATATGGGTAGTTGATTACTTGAACAAATTTGATGTCAAAATGGTTGAATTTTGAAATTTTCACTTTCGAGGGTTTATGAGATGATAGTAACGAAAACGTGCAAAAAATTGAAAATAGTGGTGAAATTGGAAATTGATTAGAGATATATTATTCAAATACTACCATTAAGCTTTATTGATAAGTAATATTTACTAGAATGTTGAGAATGACTCAAATTTTGCAGCTCTTAGTTTGAAGTATTTGATTAGAATCTTGGTTTGCTATTTAATTATTTGAATTGATGTGGTTTGTCTTGTCTCTCAAGTTGCTTGATCATGTATCCATCAATTATTTCCCTTAAAGTTCTTGAAACTAACTTATGACATGGATACATACTTGTGCTATATAATTGTGAATCATTCTCATTGAGAATCATCTTTGGTAGGATCAACACTCAAGTAGCACATTATGAGCTCTTTGCAATGGCCAACAAACTATTTCCTTCTTCAAGACCGGGATGGACTTGGGAAGAAATTCGGTATCTATCCAATTTAGACCGAGCCACACTTCTTTCCATGCGCTTTGCTTATCGAGATACATTATAAGAGATGGGAAAGTATGACAAGGTGGGCAACCTCTTATACATATGCAATTAGATGAGCTCGTGGTGAGAGAATTTGTTTTGCGTGCAACTCAAACAAATAAAAACCTAAACACACTCAACCTATCTCATGATTTGATTGTAGCAAGGGACATCGATCAAACACAAGTAAACAAGAATTCAAGAGTAGTAAGCCATAAGATAATTTGTGTTAAACTAAAGCAATAGATAATTGGTTGATTCCAATGTTACAAGTTCAATGCTAATGTAAATGCAAGAAATAAAATAAGCAAGAGTGAGATTATATGTATTCAAGATGGAATCATTGAGAAATGGACTAGCAATTGACTAAGGGGCCAAAAAACCTGGCTAATGGTACTAAAGGCTTCTCCTTTAAAGCACAAATTCTAGAAAAGAAATCACTAATACAAATTAACCCATTTTCATGGCACTAATTATTTTATTAAGGGTTAATTAGCTAAATAAGATTTTTATGATTGATAATTAGGTAACTAACATGCCAAAAATAGAAATAAGTGAATAGCAGAGAGAAATAAATAAAGGACAAACTTACCCCTACATATATAATTAAGATAAATATGAAAAAATTTCCCAAAAAAAAAAATTCATCTTCCTTTCTCTCTATCTTAAAAATTTTCCGTAACTGTATCTTTTTTTTTATCTGCAGAGAAAAACATTTGGATCATAAAAAGAGCCGTATAGGAAACGATGACAAAAATAAATAAATATGTTGTAATAGTTAACTATTTAATAACATAATTGGCTATTTCCGAAATTACATATTCGAAAACATAGTTAGTTACCTTACACTATTTATAACTAATCTAAAATATAACTTACTATTTTTCATAAAATAATCATCAATTTAAAAGTATAGTTAACTATTTCCGTAGCATAGTTGTCTATATTTCATAACGTAGTTGACTACATGAAAATGTTATTATAACAATTAATTATTTAAACAAATATAGTTAACTATGTTCAGAAACGTAATTATCTATCATAGTTTGCATAATGAATAACATATAGTGAACTATTATTAAAAATATAGTTATATATTATAGATAAAGAAGAATAATACATAGTCAACTATTATCAGAAATAGGACAATGGAAAATTTAACAGAGAAAAAAGAAACACTTTCGTAATCTATGATCGGAGACTTTCGATCCACAATTAATTATATCGATCCATAGGACAAAGTAGTTGAGAGAGAAGAAGTGAATCAACAACATTGAAAAGAGAAGAAGAAGGAGGAGGGGAAGAAGAAGGAGAAACATAAGGAGGAAAAAAATGAGAACGTGGAACAAAAAAAAAAAAAAGGAAGAGGCGGCAGAGAAAAATGAGAAAATGGAGGATTTTTAGGTTTAAGTAATGTTGTAGCCTTGTAGGTTATCTAATGTTTTATTTTTGATTTTTATTTAATTTTTTCTTAATAAAAGCTTTAAAATAGACATTTTATATTAGCTAAGTGTTACTTACTTAATTTTCATTTATGTAATGTTAAGTACTTATTATGGGTAGAAAAACTAATATTTGGCCTAATTTCCCTTTTATTAAATACTTAGTTTAGCTAAACTTTCATTTGCAAACTAAGTAATATCCAAGCATGATCGATGAAGTCCATTGATTTCACTTAGCATCCTAACATCAACTTTCATTGGTTTAAGCCAATAAAATGTGGTTTAAGCCTTTCTTCAAACACCTTTCAGACAGGAAACTACTTAAGATCAAGATTCAAGTGAACAATTTCAAACCTAGCACTAAGTACAACACAAGTTGAGAACACTAGATGATTAAACCATATCACTATTATTCACATCTTAAAAGCCCCCTAATCTACTAGCCCATAGCTCAATAAGGAAACTACTCACTCATAACTATAGGTAAAGACATGACCGAATATATGCAATTCATTAAATAGATAGGCATTAAAGAAAAGATTAGCCAAAGATCAAAACTTGAAAAAAAAGATTAATAAACATTAAAACAAGAAGTACTTAGAACATTCAAAGTCTACTGCTCTAAGAGGCTAAAACTAAAAATTCATAAAAAAAAGCTTAGGTTTACAAAGGCAAAGACATACTTTTAGCCTTTGTGAACTGTACTGAGGTCAACCATAGTCAAACTAGGTCAATCTGGTCAAAGTTAATAGTCAATAATAAAAAAGTCAATAAAAAGTGAATATCGGTCACATCCCATATCGGAAAGATGATCGATATACGCATTAGTCTTTGTTTGACATTGCATAACAAGCAACAAGTAAACACGCTTAATTGGTCTCGGGAATCGATGTAAACCGATATTCTTCTGTATCGGCTCCAGCCGATGTACCGCTCCTCGTACTGCAGTTCGAGAGTCTTGATGCTCCATCGTAACGAGGAGATAACCTGGGATATTGGTGTTCCTTATCGGTGGCAACCGATATCCTCTCGACCTAGGTCACGACCTTCAGTTGTTCTAAGAGATTCCATTGTCATGCGGTTCCAAGCACGGTATATCGGTCATCACCGATATACGATGACCAATATAGGCCCCTTTTTGCTTCTTTTTTCCTCTCTTCAAAGATTGAAAGAATGATCATTGTACATGATGCAAGCTAAACATTACAAGGAGGAAGTAAATGCAACAAATTTTGACAAAGAAGATATGGTACTTTAAATTTTCTCGCTCAAAAGAAATTCTATATAATAAGAGAGGTTGTCTCTTGAACTATCATATGATTGCTTAGTGGGAAAATAATATTGAGGTACATACTAGTTTGCACCTATGCAAAAGAATCACATCTTTGATCTCATGTTACTAAAGTATGATAGTATATTGTAATTCATCACCTAAACCCTAACCCTTAAATCATTTTAGTGTTTGTAGTAGTTTGGTATGGTATTTGTGGAAGGAAAATAATTGTTGATCATATGTTTGAAACAATTAAAAGAATTTAAAACACTAATTTAATATTTTATTACAAATTATGATAATTGTTATATCGACGATCTACGCAAGACGATTTCGGCTTTGCACCACGCTGAAGATCTCATTATTTGTTAATCAACAATATATATGATAATATTTACATTCTATGAGATTATAAACCCAAACCTCTTAATGTAAAAGCATTAGTGAATTGTGACCTAAAAAGAAAACATTAATGAACATTTGATCAAAGTTTTGGCCAATGGAGGTTTCCACAATCAATTAGTTATTTTAGTAATACTCGTTTTAAAACTCTCTTTTAAAAATTAATGGTTTCCAATAATAAGTAGAGAAGTTTCAGTTTAAATGAAATCATCAATACCAAAGTGACTATTCAAAGCCCATCAATTTCTCGGGGGCCTAATATTGTGCTCATGCAATTCTTGTTTTGAACTTTTGATTATCCTTGCAAAAGTTAATGTAATCTATTCCAAAATGAAATTAACTCATTTGAAAGTGTTTACAAAACTTATTTTTACTTACAAAGAAAATCAAAATTTCTAGGCGTCTCTATATTGGAAGAGTTTGATATTCGGTCTATTTGGACAAGTTTAGAGTTTTCTGGATTCTCAAATCCTGTAAGTTACTCCCGGTGGAAGAGTTCATTTTCACCATCTTCCATCTCTATGAGATTGGTCGTATCGTCTTTTCTCTCTTGGAGAGTGGTCGATCTCCCGAGCCCTATGCCGGGACTTTCAAAGTCACAATGTAAAGTGACTAACGTGAGATTCTCCGGCTTTGCCGCGAAGACCCTCTTGACGCATCCGAAGCATGCTTTGGATTCGCTGTCCATCTTTTGCGATGATCTATCAGCTTTATATTTTATTGTATTTCCATTATGGTTTGTTATGATTGGAGGATGCTTAATTCCCTCTCTTTGTATTTGGTTCGGTTAAATGAATGAAAAAGACGTTGACAAAAAAAAAAAAACGGAGTGCTCTCTAAACTGAACAAATTTTACGTATAACCCTATATAACATGATTGCAATTCAAAATCAGGATTCAATTACTGAAATAATTTTAAGAAATTAGATCCAAAAAAATTAGTAACTTCAGGAAAAAAAATAAAAAAAAATAAGGCAAATTCCAAACTCATGTATTTTCTTACACAAACTCTTTCATATTTAGATTGCAAATGAGACACATCACATACATTCCACATTAAACATTCCCAAACTCCAACAGAAGAAGAAGAATAACAAAACTAGTAAGTAAGATAAACGGTACACTGCAGAACAGTCTCAAGTCCATCAGTGAACTGCTGCTGCTGCTGCAATCCGCTAGATCCTATAAACGTCTTCACAATCGCAAATCCTCTCGCGTTCACATACTTTCCCGTACCTCCCATAACTCCTAAATGCGATTCTGAAACTGCTGTTCGATGAACCCCAAAGAAGCTGATACTATCTTCATAACCTCCGCTCTCAAACATCACAGTAAATGCCATCGTCTGGCTGGTTCCATCAACCGCACTCGCCACATAGTATCCCTGCG
The DNA here is from genome assembly GCA_900128785.1 of Arabis alpina. Taxonomy (NCBI): domain Eukaryota; kingdom Viridiplantae; phylum Streptophyta; class Magnoliopsida; order Brassicales; family Brassicaceae; genus Arabis; species Arabis alpina. Next base: position 26,899,294 of record LT669791.1, read on the forward strand.
CTTTCCCGAGCAGACCAGATCCAAGTTCGTGCCCTTGGGTTATTTCATCATCGATCACCGTCATTGTCCCAAACATAAGCATCTGAAGAGCAGAGCCGCTTGGGAGCTGACCGCCATTAGCAACAGGAAGACCGTTTAAAAGGTTGTTGTTTCCGTTATTTCCGTTGTTTTGGAGAATATTAGCCGTGGTTCCTCCTAGCCCGACTAGAAAAGGGACATTGTTGTTGTTGACGAGGCCATTGTTGTTGTTGTTCGATGGAACACCATTGCTTACAGGAAGGTTTGCACCATTAGGTTTAGCGAATGGGAGTTGGCCACTTAAAGCTGGGTTTGCAACCACTCCTGTTACGGCTCTGGCCGTGGGGTTTGAACCGCCGAGTATATCATGCATAAAGAATACCAATGCATGGTCAGGACCTGCACCACCACCAAGAGCTGGACCTGCACCACCACCGACAGTTTGACCTGCACCACTACCACTACCAAGAACTGGACCTGCACCACCCCCGACAGTTTGACCTGCACCACCTCCAAGAGCCGAACCGGCACCTACACCAGGACCATTGGCTGAACCAGCAGCCGGTAAAGCACCAGAACCTGGACCACCAACCGGTAAAGGACCAGGACCTGAACCACTTGATGGTATTGACCCTGTTCCTGCACCGAAACCGATTCCTGCGGCACCTGAGCCAGTAGCTGCTAAAGGGCCAGAAAAGGGACCTGATCCAGCCCCACCAGTTGAGGCAGAGCCAGGAGTGGTTGTGGCTGCAAATGCATCTTCTTCATCAAGAAACCGAGCCCCAGCTGCAAAAGAAACGAAGAGAGCTATAATCAGGAAGGAGAGTATCTTTTGACATGCCATTGAACAAGAAAGATGGTCAGAGAAGCAAATATTGGTGTTTGAACTAAATGTTTGCGATGATAGAATCTGATTATGGACGAATATATATATAGACTTGAGTGAAAACAGTAAGTAAACATTGTTAATAGAAGAAGATGATGGAGTTGATGAAATGGAGCAGGTGATAGCTTTTTAAATTATCTGGTGGTTTAGTTTTGGTTTTGAAGAAACATAAAAAAGCAAAAAAAAATAAAAAATCAGCTATAACTTCTCCGCAAGATTTGAATATTAATTCGTCAAACTGAGCAGGTGTAATTTGAAATGACTCCAAAATTAAGCATTTCCCCATTCTTTCATCTCATATAATCTTAAGGAGCATGAAAAAATTCGATCTTACCATGAAAAAGGTCACTGCTTGACAGAGATCACCGTTTTTTCATAAGAATTCAATAAGGCTATTAGTTTGACACAGGGAGTAACTCTTGTAAGTCATGATCATTGGTTACAGTTTCTTCTCTCACGCATTTTATCGAACATCTTACATACACCTTCACAAATTGCACTTAAACAACCAAATCCATTTATTACAATACTGGATGAGACTGAATTACCCAAACCCATCTCGACAAATCCGTCGAAAAAGTGGTTCAGAGCAAAATGCCTAAATTCATAGCAAGCCAAGAGCATAAAGTGCTCTCTGGTGTTTCGGTGTCCACGGTCTAGGATCCCGGTTAAGATAATATGCTTAAACCGAAGCCCAATAAACTAAACCGAAACAACCGGTCCGTTTGAAACCCGTGCAATTTTCACATTCTCTTTTTTTTTTTTTTTTTTGTCATCTGGTTTTATATATGATTAATTAGGTGTATATTAGTATATGGAGTTTAAAATAGGTGAGTAGCTATGGTTGAGATCAATTTAAGTGTATATCATTGATTTTGTAGATTTTGACAAAAATGCCCTTATGGCATGTTTAGTGAGAGCTTGGTAAAAATTTCTCCAGAAGCTTTGAATGAGGAGATCAGGATTGACCCGGAATTTATTGTGATTGATGATGATTTCGCTTGATTGATTCGTGATTAATGGCGGAGAAGATAGTTGTCGGCGAATCTTGAAAGGCTATAGAGATAAATAAAGTTGACTATATGTGTTTCATGTACAGTATTTTTTAGTTAACTATTTTAGACAATGCTCAATTCTCTTCAATTCTCAATTTAGACAACGCCTCTGTTGGGTTTCGCTAGTTAGGTAGCCGCTTACCTTTGTGTATTATAAATAGTTCACTATGTTAAAATTGGATAGCACATTTAAATAGTCCGCTGTTATTGTACGAGTAGTCCGCTATTATATAATACAGTCTGGTATAGTCCATTTGAATAGTCCACTATTACTGTATGAATAGTCTGCTACTACCGTATGAATAGTTTGCTATTATGGTACGAGTAGTCCGGTATAAGCTACCACGTTAATAACAACACAATGTATGTTGGAAACAAAAATCCTAAAAACCAACACTTTTGGTTTGAAACTCATACACTCATACATGTTAAAAACTCATACAAGAAACATTAAACCTAAAATAGTCAAATACAAAAAAAAATACAGTAGACAATTATAGTCGACAACCTTTCCAGATCTGCCGCCACTATCTTCTCCATCGACAACCATGTTCTTAAGCTCGTTCTCTCTTTTATCTCAGGAAAACTCTTCTGATTGACGAAACTAAGAAAATGAATATATTTTATACTACACAATCAGAGATATTGAAGATAAAAAAGATCAACCCATCAATTTCATGAAATCATGATCAGTTTCATGAAATCGCACTTTCTTCACGGAGGAGGCAGAGGAGAAGAAGGAGGAAGCGAAGAAAGAGGAGAAGAATAATGATAAAGAGGCAAAGAGGAAGAGAAACGAAAAGGAGAACAAGAAACGAGAAGAAGAAATGGAAGATCTAGAAGGAGAAGAGGAATGAGAAAGATGCAGAGAAAATAAAGAATAATTCGATGGTGACTATGACTTTTTGTTTTAGATTTAAGAATAGGGTAAAATGTTGAGTTTTAGGAGACTAGGTTAATTGCATAAAGGTATTTTCGGAATCTTATGTTAATAACTGAATTATGATTTTTAGAATGTTAAATATTTAATTGTTTGTACATAAACTAATATACATGCTAATATTCCTTTTATATAAGGGAATTATAATTTATAAGCCCATCAAGAGTTTGAGTTACATCCATCAAGCCCAAAACATTTCTCTGCTAATTCCAACGAACCCTCTAAACTAGTCAAAAACCAACTATATACACCAGAAAATTGAAGGAAGCACAAGATAGAGGATAATACACTCTCATCTTCAAACATGTATTGTAGCCAAAGAGGATGGTTAACTGCTACATAAGAGTGAATCCAACCATCTCTTATAACACTTTTGAGCAATAAAAGATACTCATTTATTTGTTTCTTTGTTCTCCAAAACGAAGTTTCAGTTTCTAATTCTTTCCAAAGCCTTTGAGATTTTACCCGCATGAAAGTTGGAAGATGGCCAAAGGTCTCGTCGCATCACCAGCAAAGATTACCCGCCTGACTTTGGTGCCGATTAGCTTTATGGATGTGAGGATATTAAGAGATTGTACATCCATTACATTTTAGCCAATCATATTTGTGTTTTCTTTTTCTTTTTAAAGACTTGACAACGACTTTTGTTTTTTGTTCTTCCTTCACTTATTTTTTTCTAAAGCCCCGTTTGAGAGACTTTAAAAATGAAAATATTAATTTTTTTTGTTTATTTGTTCCCAAACTAATTGAAATCCATATATCAACACGTGTATAATTTATCAAGTCAAAATTTTAACTTATTAGTCATTATCTTTTTTTCTCTTTCTTTTAACATTTTGTTAATTTTTTTTATTTTTTCTCGAAATTATATTTCTGATTAATTGACAAAAGAATGTTAAAACAATGGTGGTGAAAAATGATCGGAATCTAATTAATCAATTTTTAGAATTTATAAATTGTTGGTATGTCAATTTTTGTTTCTATTTTATAGAGATAAATTTATTAATTTAGAGAATGGTAAACATTGAAAGTAATCCTAGTCAATAGTTGAACGCGTTAAACTCTTAATTATTGAATCAATATTTTTTTTTAAATGAATACTACTTTTAGAAAATCAGTAAATATTATAAATATTAGGCCAATACTTGCGTATCCGCGCAGATTTATATATAATAGTAATATGATATAAACGTTGGATAAAGAAGAAGTAATTTGTTATTGTATTAAGAGTGCAAATATATAGCTTGGAAAAAGTTTATGATTTTCGAAGAACTTGATTATCATTTTTTGTTCGATGTGGAAACAAAAATTGTTAAACGGAAAGAGTAATAAGTTATACACAAGACACAAACACACATCGAAATACTTAACAAAGGAGAGATGAAAGATAAGCTAACCACAAACCACAATTGACCATATAATTATTATAAAACCAGTTAAACATTACCTTCGTATCACGATATGCCTACTTCCTGGAAATTTAGTACGATGTTTCTCTATTTGAAGACGAAATCCAAATGATGAAAATCCACAATAATGTCACATTTGAAATTTTAACATAACAATGACGCATAAAAGTCTATATCTTTCACTTTTTACGTCCATTATGATTTTATCTACTACTTTATTTAGAAAAGGGGTTGGCTTCCTAATTCCTTAACCATAAAAAATATTAGGGATGTTAATTACGGGTAGGAATGTTAAATCGGGTAAAATAACCCGGCCCAGCCCGAATTCGAATTGAACTCATTCATTAACTATCCGGAACCCGAAATAAATCCGAAATTTATTAACTCAAAAACTGAACCCGAAATAAGCCTATTGTATTCGGGTTTACCCTTGGGTACCCGATTTTCTTGGCAATTTTTTTTTGCTGAATTAAATGAAATCCCACAATTATTTTATCGGAAAAAAATGAAATCACACAAAACCCGAAAACAGTGAACAATTCACAAACACAAGAACATGAAGCAACCGATACGTTTCATCTACATGATAAAAGCTTTAAGATTTGATTGATATATTAAAAACCCAAAAATCCATAATAATTTCAAACCCAATAATTCATAATCAATTCACCGACATCAGAGGAAAATCGATCCAACGAAAACCAAAATCAATGACAAACCAAATCTGATATTTTTCTTGGATCGAGAAGATGACAAATTAATTTTCAAAAAAAACAAAAAAAAGACTATTAGGGTTATACTATGAAACGACGTCGTTGTAAAAGTTTCAAAAGTATAACCTCTATAAATTAATACTCGATAAATTAATACCTCGCTAAATTAATACAATTTTCAAGTCCCAAATTAAGTTTTCGAGCCAATTAATCTCTCGATAATTTAATATTTCGCTAAATTAATAAAATATCGTGGTCCCAACGTTATTAATTTATAGAGGTTTTACTGGTAAACGTTATTCAATTTCTTCTCTTTTGTTTTTGGTGTTTCAAGTGTATGCATTCTTGCAAAATCAGGATAACCAAGGATCAAAAGCTAGCAGATTTCATTCATGAAATAGGAAGTTTAGAACGGGAAAACAGAAAACAGGCGAAGCAAGCAAAGATGGTGAACCGCGCTGTTCTTGTAATTTCGAACGCTCATGGTGAGTTGTTTGACAGAGAGGGAAATAGGTATAACGACCAGGGAGAAAGGGTCGATGAAGCTGGTAATGCTTTCATTGAGGCAGAGCAGGTTGACGACACAGTAGGAAGAGAGCGAGCTGAGCTAGATCGTCAACGAGCTGAGTTAGAGAATCAGCGTGCTGAGGTAGAACGTCAAGTTCATGCGAATCGTCTGATTCAGGATGGTGTAGTAAACCGACGCACTTTGGAAGAGTACAACCGCCCTGAGGAATACTATGCCAACAAGGCAGCGATTCGGCCTCCTGGATTTCGTAGGAGAGATTTTTAGTTGAAGCCTGCATACTTCTCTTTGGTGGCTCAACATAAGTTCCATGGGCACCCAACCGAACATCCCATGGATCATCTTGAACGGTTCGAGGATCTTGCGTCGAGCACCAAGGCTAATGATGTCTTTGAAGATTACATCTTATGTAAGCTCTTCCCTTACTTTCTTGCTAGAGAGGCAGCCTCTTGGCTAAAGCAGTTGGAGCCAGGCTCACTGACGACTTGGGATGACACCAAGAACACTTTCCTGAACCATTTCTACGATGAGTCGCGGTCAGAGGATCTGCGAGCTAAGATCTCAACATTCTCTCAAGGGCCAACCAAAGCCTTCAAGGCTTCATGGAATCGGTTTAAAGGATATAAGAGAGATTGTCCTCACCACGGGTTTACAGAGGTTCAATTGCTGGGTATCTTCAACAGAGGTGTGGATTGGAAGTATCATATGGCTTTAGATGCTGCAAGTAATGGGAACTTCAAAACCAGATTTCCAGCTGACTGTCTCATGCTCATCAAGAACGTGGCTGCAAGCAACAGTACAAAGAAGATTGACGAGGAAAGACGAAGAGAAGCAGGTATATCGGGTGAAGTTGAGATTGCTGAGGTGAAGGCCAAGATTGATTCGGTTCACAATCTTCTAGTGGGGAAGAAGTCGGTTCAATTTGCTCAGGAAGTTGACACATTCTTTCAAGATGATGATAGGGAACAAGAAGATGTCAACTACATCAACCAGAATGGGTATTCGAATTAGAGGTTTGGGAATCAGTCAGATAATAGAGGTTACAACAATTACAATTAAAAGAACTCATTCTCGGGAACTCCTAGCTCTCCTAACTATGCTCAAAAGTTTCATTATCAGAAGCCATTTAGCAGCAACAACAACCCAAGGAGCTATGGATCTTCATCCTATCAGCCAATTCCAGCTAAGTCTTCTGAAAGTGACACGAAAGCTATGCTTGAGCAACTTCTTGAAGGACAACAACAATTGACAGTGAACCTCAATGGGAAGATGGACAACATCTTTAATGATTTAAATGGAAAGATTGAGGCTATGAACATTCGCATGAAGAAACTTGATACTCAGTTCGCTCAAACTATAGAGAATGTAAGAAGACAAGAGGGTTTTCTTCCAGCCAGAACTGATACAAATCCTAAGCAGCATGGTGTAGCAGCTATCACGACCGGAAGTGGGAAGGTTTTCAAGCCAATATTGAAGAATGAGCTTACAATCGAGCAATTGGGCGAGCTAGAAGATGTTAAAGACGAAGAGTTGTTTGTTCCGGATTCAGTGTCGATCGACACACCTAATGAGTGTCGATCGACAAAGCCCAAAATCGTCGACGAGAGAAGAAATCCAGAAAGTGTGTCGATCGACACACCCAACGAGTGTCGATCGACGGATCCCTCGAAGCAGTGTCGATCGACGGATCCCTCGAAGCAGTGTCGATCGACAGTACCCAAGTGTGTCGATCGACAGGTACCCCAACCGGACCAAACCCAGATTTTACCTACCGAGAGAGTGTACAAGCCGAAGGTGCCTTATCCTAGAGGTCACAAGAAGTCTAAACAGGAGCTTGAGGAGGCTAAGTGCAAGGCCATCATTGACATAATTACAGTTGAGATGCCATTGGTTGAGGAACTTCTCCGGTAATTAGAAGGTATGTGAAGAAATTGGTCACTAAGAGTTTGTGCGTTGAAGAGGGAGTTGCTATGATCTCAGAGCAAGTAAGTGCGATAATTATGAACAAGGTTCCAAAGAAGCTCGCTGATCCGGGAAGCTTTGTGTTAGATTGCTTCATCTTTTCGGATAGGATCCCGAGATCTTTATGTGATTTGGGTTCTAGCATCAACTTGATGCCACTTTCAGTTGCTTTGAGCCTTGGGATGACGGATTTCCAGCCTACAAGGATTTCTCTTATCCTTGCTGACATATCAGTGAGAGTTCCAGAGGGTGTTTTGGAAGACGTTCCAATCAAGGTTGGAGATTATTTGATTCCTGCTGACTCCGTGGTTTTGCAGTATTGTGAGGAGCCCAAGGATCCCCTTATTCTTGGACGTCCATTCTTAGTTACAGCTGGTGCTATGATTGATGTGAAAGGTGGAAGGATTACTCTATGTGTGGGTGATTTGGAAATGAAGTTTGATATGGACAAAGTGGTTCAGAAACCCACCATAGATGATCAGACGTTCTATGTGGATACACTGGATGATATCACGCAGGAGATTTTTAATGACGACTATCCCATTGATCCATTGGAAAGGGCATTGGTTAACTCTGTTATTGAGACAGGATAGCTTGAGGATGTTTCAAAAGGGTATGCCAAGATGATGAATGACAGTGAGTTAGTGAAGAAAGTGGTTGCAAAAGTGGAACTAGTTGGAGTTTATGAGAAAACGGAAAAGGTAAGCGATTGGAGTGAAGAAAAAGCTCCAAAGATAGAAACTCAAACAACTACCAACATGACTCAAGTACGCTTTTCTTGGCCCTAATTCCACTTATCATGTTATTGTCAATGCTTCTTTGAACAATATAAAGCAAACTTTGTTACTAAGCAAGCTGCGCAAGTATCGCAAAGTTGTTGGCTATTCTCTTGATGATATTACAGGTATTTCTCCAGATTTATGTATGCACATGATTCATCTTGAGGATGGTGCAAAGACGTCAGTTGAGCATCAAAGAAGGTTGAATCCGAATCTTCAAAGTGGTCAAGAAAGAGGTTATGAAACTGTTGGAAGCTGGGATCATTTACCCTATTTCAGATAGTCCTTGGATCAGTCCGGTTCATGTGGTTCCTAAGAAAAGAGGGGTTACAGTGGTCAAAAATGAGAAGAACGAGCTTATCCTTACGAGGACTGTGACATGGCACAGGATGTGCATTGATTACAGGAAGTTCAATGCTGCTACAAGGAAGGATCATTTTCCTTTGCCTTTCATTGATCAGATGTTGGAAAGGCTTGCGAATCATCCTTACTACTGCTTCTTGGACGGTTATCCGGACGATCAGAAGAAGACCACATTTACATGTCCTTATGGTACTTTTGCATATCGCAGGATGCCATTTGGATTATGTAATGCTCATGCTACCTTTCAGAGGTGTATGATGTCGATCTTCACGGACATGATTGAGGATTACATGGAAGTATTCATGGATGATTTCTCAGCTTACGGGTCTTCTTTCAAGGAATGTTTGGGTAATTTGGAGAAGGTACTTGCTAGATGTGAAAGAGAAACACTGGGTGCTTAATTGGGAGAAGTGTCATTTCATGGTGAGAAGTGGCATTGTACTTGGACATAAAGTGTCAGAAGATGGGATTGGGGTAGATCATGCCAAGATTGAAGTTATGACAAGTTTGCAGCCGCCTAACTGTGTGAAGTCTATTAGGAGTTTTCTTGGTCACACTGGTTTTTACAGGAGATTCATCAAGGATTTCTCCAAGATTGCCCGCCCACTCACCACCCTGCTTTGTAAGGACGTCAAATTTGTGTTTGATGCTGATTGTCTCGCTGCTTTCGAACATATTAAGAAAGCTTTAGTGAGTGCTTCGATTGTCCAACCTCCAGATTGGGACCTTCCTTTTGAGGTCATGTGTGATGTTAGTGACTTTGCAGTTGGAGCTGTTTTGGGTCAGAAGAAGGACAAGAAGCTTCATGCCATTTACTATGCTAGCCGGACTCTAGATGATGGGCAGAAGAATTATGCTACCACAGAGAAGGAGTTGTTGGCAGTAGTGTTTGCTTTCGAGAAATTTTGTCCGTACTTGATTGGTTCAAAGGTGATTGTGCATACGGATCATTCAGCGCTTAATTACCTTATGCAGAAAAGGGATGCTAAACCGCGGTTGTTAAGATGGATTCTTCTTCATCAAGAGTTTGATGTTGAGGTTAAGGATAAAAAAGGGGTTGAAAATGGAGTCGCGGATCATCTCTCAAGGATTAGGATCGAGGATAACGTTCCTATTGATGATTTCTTTCCAACGGAGGGTGTTAATTTCGTTGAGAGTGGATTGCAAGCTGAAAATCTACAGGTTTCCCAAAAGTTACAGACACTGTCGATCGACACACTCTCGATCGACACACTCTCGATCGACACACTCTCGATCGACACACTGTCGATCGACACACTGTCGATCGACACACCTGATGAGTGTCGATCAGACCCCCTAAAGCAGTGTTGATCGACAACATGTACCGAGCGCTGGCTCGTCTTCCTCAGATCCTAAACGACGCAATCGAAGAGCAAGTCTTCGCCGTTTCTTCGTCTAGCCATCCTTGGTACGCTGATATCGCCAATTACCTTGCTGCAGAGGACATGCCTAACGATCTTAAAGGGTATGAAAAGAAGAAGTTCATCAGAGAGCTTCGTAGGTACTATTGGGAGGAACCTTACCTCTACAAGTTTTGTTCTGATAGTATTTACAGGAGATGGATTGCAAAGCCTGAGACTCGAGAGCTGTTGTTTTATTGTCACGTTTCTGATATGCGGGTCATTTCGCTACATTCAAGACAATTTCCAAGGTGCTTCAAGCAGATTTCTAGTGGCCTACATTGTTCAAAGATGCTCACGATTTTGTTAAGAAATGCGATGCTTGTCAGAGAAGAGGGAAAATCAGCAGGCAACATGAGATGCCTCAGAACTTTATCTTGGAAGTTGAGGTTTTCGATTGTTGGGGTATTAACTTCATGGGTCCTTTCCCGTCATCATATGGGAATACCTACATATTAGTTGATGTGGACTATGTCTCCAAGTGGGTAGAAGCGATTGCTAGTCCAAAGAACAATGCTGGAGTGGTTGTTAAGATGTTTAAAACCATCATCTTCCCTCGATTCGGAGTGCCTCGAGTTGTCATTAGTGATGGAGGAACGCATTTCATTAACAAGGCTTTTGATCGATTATTGGCTAAGTATGGAGTTCAACATCGTGTGGCTAGTCCTTACCATCCTCAGACGAGTGGACACGTTGAGGTTTCCAACAGGCAGATAAAGGAGATCTTGGAGAAAATTGTGAATGCTACAAGGAAGGATTGGTCTACAAAGCTGGATGATGCACTTTGGGCTTACATGACAGCATTCAAAACGCCTTTAGGGACTACTCCTTTCCACTTACTTTATAGGAAAGCATGTCATCTTCTAGTGGAACTTGAGAACCGAGCATCATGGGCAGTGAAGCAGTTCAATTTCAACATCAAGCCTGCTGTAGAGAGGCGTATGATTCCGCTAAACGAGTTAGATGAGATACGATATCACGCGTATGAAAACTCCAAGTTATACAAGGAGCGGACTGAGGCGTATCATGACATGAAGATCATTTCCAGGACTTTCGAACCAAATGATCAGGTACTCCTGTATAACTCTCGTTTAACTTTATTTCCTGGAAAATTGCGTTCTCGTTGGTCAGGTCCATTCACCATCAAGGAAGTTCGAACACATGGAGTTGTCGTCCTTATCACTAAGGATGGCCGATAATTCACTGTGAATGGCCAAAGGGTGAAGCATTATTGGGCGAAAGCCGAGATTCCGGAAGGACACATTGTGTCTCTGGATGATGCACCCACTGTCTAATTTCAGATACGTCAAGCTAATGACTAAAAACAAGCGTTTAGTGGGAGGCAACCCACTCGTAAGTGTCTGTAAATTTCGTTTTCTTTCATTTTTTTACTAACATTAGTTTTAATTTTATTTCAAAAAAAAAGAAGGGAATCGAGAAGGCTGTCGATCGACACACATCATGCGGAGCCCACGAGGTAAGTAATATAAAACCCTCGCACACACATTATTTCTTCTTCTTCACTTGCTCGGCACAACACACACAACCAAACATAAATCTCTCAATTTTTCATCAATTTGAGTGATTTTTAGTACTAAATCGAATAGAATTTCATCACCTTTTCGTTCGTATAACTCTTTTTCCTGATCTACAAGGTATGTGTTCTCAATTTCTCTCCTCTAAAGCTTCGTTTTGGTGGGTTGAAATTCTATCTATTCTTGTCGAAATTGAGTTTGTTTATGGAACTAGTTGCATAGGATGATGATTTCGGAATGAGTAGCAATGTGTTTGAGTATTGAATTGAGGAAATTTACGGAATTGAAATTTTTTTGGTCGTTCTCTGATTTTGCAAGGGTGTCGATCGACACACACTATGAGTGTTGATCGACACACATCTTTACCCGACCAGATTTAGCTGATTTCGTGTTTTTGTGTTTGTTGTTGTTGTGGCTTTGTTTGCAGATGAATCCTAGCAAGAAATCACGACCTAGTGGTTCCCGTTCTTGCCCCAATCCATGGCCAACGGACGAGGGAAAGAAAATCCCAATTCGACAAACATGGCGAGATTACGCTACGGTTGTTCTTCAAAAGCCTGAGGTTGCGCATAGGAAGATTACAGAGGAGTGGGATGATTATGACTCTCTTTTCTAAAATCAGTGGTTGAAGGTCTCTCAGAAGCCTTCGCGGATTGCACACAGTAATGCACTGGATGAGTTGGGTATTTTTGATGAGATGAAACGTTTGTTGGAACGTCCAGGTTTGAGTAACATTGCTACCAAGCATCACCACTTGTACCCGGACTTGGTTTGCCAGTTTTTCGCTACTTTGAGGGTCTACTACCCAACGAACGAGTGCCCATCAGGAGGGAATGAGACATTGACTTTCATGGTTGCAGGAGTCAGATACAGGGTTACTATAAGTTAGCTTTGTGAGATCTTTGGTTTTCCACCAGAGCATGAGAACATAATTATTTCGGGCTTGTTTTCAGGGATGAAAGATTTTTGGGCTTTGTTTGGAGCAGGTTTGTACTCTTCCGGGACCACCACTCACACAGACATTCGCCATTCAGTCTTACGCTATATGACTCGTTTGCTCTCCAACACGATTCTGTTCAAAAACGAGCCCGGTAAGACGAGAGTGGACGAGCTTCTGGTCCTCTATTATATTATCTCCGATGATATTGAGTGACAGTCGTATGATGATCTCCTTGTTACTCCCAACTGGGGAGCTATCCTGGCTGAGAACTTGATTTCGCTGAAGAAGACTCCTTTCACTCTCGAAGCTGGTTCCGACTTCCGCGCAGGTAGCCTTATCACTCCTATCTTGGAGCATTGTGGCATTGAGTTTTCTCAGAGCTCAGAGCTCATCAGTGCGCGAGTCTTGCACAATGAACAACATGCACATGGTGAGTGCCACATGGATTTTTGGAGATCGCCAGCGGCTCATTTGCGACAACACTCAAGCACATTTTCAGGTTGCTCTGTCACTTCCGGAGTTGACTGACATCCAGACTAGTCTTGCTGGGCTCTTCTTTCTTCCCGATCATCGTCAGCCCGTCCTCAGCAGACGCTCCACACGCAGGACTACTCTTCGTGGCAGGGGTGCTTCTTCCACGGCTTCAGCTTCTGCAGCCTCTACTTCCTCCTCTCGCCGCTTAGAGCCACCTCCTCAGGTTGATATGGATCCGGTTCATAAATGGATTGTCAGGAGTATTCAGACTCTTTGGGATGCCTTTATGGAATTGTCTCGCTGCGTTTGTGTTCGTCCTCGTTCACCGACTCCTCCACCTGCTTGTTCACCACTTGCAGAGGAGGACGGAGAGATTGAGGATTAACGTATCTCCATTTTATCCCGATTTAGTCTTTTGTTTTCTTTTCCTTTGAGTCATTTTTCTTTCTTTTGAGTCAGTTTGTTATTTGTTTCCGCATGACTTTCAAATTTGTGAACCTTTTACTTATGATTATCTGTTGTGCTGTTTATCGTGTTTCGTTTGAGTGATTTACAGTGACCTTTAGACTGCTCAAATGACAGAAGCCCCAAAAAGCCACGATTTCATATCTTCAATGGTGCTGTCGATCGACACACTCTGTGAGTGTCGATCGACACATCCACGCACCTCCTGTCGATCGACACACCCTATGAGTGTCAATCGACACATCCACAGTACAGGTCCAAGTTTCTCGTTTTCTCATATTTTTGAATTATTTTTCTTTTTCTTCTTACCAATCTCATATTTAATAACACTGGGGACAGTGTTGTTCAAGTCTAGGGGAGGTAGTTGCTAACATTGTTTTCTGTTTTGGAGTAAAAATTTGTTTTATTGAGTCAAAATGTAGGGAACGACGATCTTTCTTAGGAACAAACGCTCAGTTTTATGACTTTTACCTGTTGCGACGAAGCCTTTGGATGGAGCGAATTTGGAAACAGATGATATTACAGGTTCCCCTCTTATCGCGACTTGCAAAACGAAGTAGATCAAACTCCAGACTAGCACACTTAATCTCCATCTCGGTACATTCTCTTTAATGATATCACGACAGTAATCGATCCAACATTCATGACTCCTTATTCACTTTACCACTCTTTGTTGATCCTGAATGGCCAACTCATTTTTAGTTGGTACCCAACCCCTAGCCTTAACCTTTTATTCAAGTCTCATGCGATCTTTTTTCCCTTTGTTTTATGTGCATGCATGTGTATAAACACCGGAGAGAAAAAAGTCCGACGCAGTTTTTCATTCACAAAATTGCACACGATGAGGATTTCGTTGGAGAACTTTACAATGAGCGATGATGCTGCGCATTCCTTGGGATTTCATGCATAACAATGGTAATTTTCGAGACTAATACTTATGTAAATCATTCCCCCCTTAAAAAAAAAATCGAAAATTTCATAAGGGAAAGGGAATGCTCATTTTCAATAAGTCTTTAGTTTCTACAAAAATCCCAAGGAATGGAGTGTATGGATGTGGATAGTGGAACTTGAGATTCTTATGCTTTATGATGATGTTCGGTTCTTGATTACGATTTGGAGGAGGGAGTGCAATGTGAATGAGAAATTGTGGGCATCAACTGGACCAGTCTCTCTCTTGTGTTTATGCATAATGTACGCATTCACCAAATAAAATTTGGTAACCCTAAACACCTTTAACTCCACTAAACACCAAAAGCTTTTTAACATAATACCTAACCTTTTACTTGGTTGATATCATTAGAGAGAGTTCCATCATCACTTTGATCAAGTGTGCGATAGTTAGGAGAATGTGAAATTGATGGGTTTGCAAGTTAATATTTGAGGCCCAACCTATGATGGTTGAGATTCGTGACCGCCAAATGTATTTTGTTTATATGCAGCAAAAGAGTCAAGGAAGCGAAAGCAATGTTCCCGAGGATAAGTGAGTTCCCGTGATTTTCAAACCTCGACTTCGTTCTTAGTCTCTAGTTTGCTTGAGGGCAAGCAAAAGCTAAGTCTGGGGGAGTTGTTGATATATCATGGTTTTCGCCGGTTTTTACCATGATATAAGTTCTTTTATCGAGTCTTTTCATTATTTTCGAGTCTTTTTAGTGTCTTAACAGGTTATTGTACGTGGGGAGCTCATTTGATGATTATGGTGCGTTTTGGAGTACAAAATGGAGAGAAGCCGAAGTTAAAACTTCAGAAGAAGAAATTTGGTTCTCTGTCGATCGACACACACAGTGAATGTCGATCGACACACTCGTTTTACAAGCGAAGAAGCAGAATTTTAGGCGCCTGTCGATCGACACACCTTATGATTGTCGATCGACACACACACACACACCAGAAGTAACGACGGCTTGATTTTTAAAGAATTGAAAAATTTCCTTTTTGGCCCGGAAGTCTCCAGAAGTTATCAGAAAAGCCCCACCACGAAATCCAGAACACTATTTATACTTTTCTTTTAGGTTTTTAGATCTTTACCTTAGTTTCTATTGAACAAATTGAGAGAGAGTTTTAGGGAGACAAGTCTACTTCGTTCTTGAAATTCTTCGAACCCTTTGTATCTCTTCCTTAATCTTTTACTTTATGCAGTATTATTCAGTTATGATTTGTTTTGCATCCATGTCTGAGTAGTTCTCTTGTTAGGTTTACGGTTATTCAAAAGGATTGAAGATGAATTGTTAGATTAATATCACTTGTTAGGATTATCAAATTGGTTCTTCATCTAGATTGCTTTAACTCTAATTTAGGATTCGCGACTCTAAATTAGATATCCTAGGTTGATAAATTGACACGGTAGTGTGATTGATTAACTTGAAGGAGATCTTAGATGAGAAAAATTTCCTATTCGCAAAGGAATTCGGTTTAGGGGTTTTGTGAACAAAACTTAGACTTAACGCTTGCTTAAATTGATTGAGTTCGCAAAGGAATTTGGATTTCTAGAGTTTATGCATAGTTAGTTTTTGCAACGGAAGTTGGTTAATTATACCTTAGTGTTTCAAATTCGAGAACGGTTCTTAATTAAATCCTGACATTGTTTAATCTGCAATTTTGATTTATCCTGAGAATTTCCTGAAAACCTAGCTCTTTGTTTAATTGAATCTTAAGAAACCAAAAATCATCATCTGTTTTAAATTAGTTTGTGCATTTATTTTACATTATTCGTTCAGCTCAGTTCGAAGTCATACATCCTATTGTTTGATTTGATTCCTCGTGATTCGACCCCTACTGCGACGATCTCTTAATTTGAGAGAGTAGCTCAGGGCAAATTTGAGCATATCCACTTATTGTTGACTTTCTGAGTAGACTCTAAACGAAGTCTACTAAAAAACAGGTTAGTTTTGTTTTTGACCAAATATCGAATTAATTAATTAGTCGACTTCTTAAGAAGTCTGCTTAATATTGAATTTACAGCAGACTTCTGGAGAAGTCTACTGTAGATATTTTCAAAAGGTCAATGTTCGAAATTTTGGCAAACGCAAAACTAACCTCACCTTATAGAGTAGACTTCAAATAACGTCTACTCAAAATGTCAACAATAAGTCAATTGCAAAAAATAACCTAAACAAATAAACATAGTCGAGCAGACTTAGATGGAAGTCTGCTTTTAGCATCTCCTGCAGAGTCTGCTCTAAAAAGTCAACATTTTGGTCAAATGCGAAACTAACCTATTTTTTAAGTAGACTACACGTGCAATCTACGGTTTTTCTTTTGTTGTCAAAGGAGAATAAATGAGAACAAGCAGACTGCTAGAGAAGTTTGTTTAAAAAATTTGAAAAAGTCAATTGCAAATCTAACCTCTCGTTGACTAGCAGACGTCCGAAGAAGTCTACTCTTCTGAACCAGATCGGAAAATACGGTTTTTAGCTCCGTTTTTGTCGTAGATCTCGGTTTTTAGCTCGTTTAAACACACAAAAATCCTACTCTCACTATTAACTTCGAAGCCCAGACGTTATATTGCAAAAACAACTTAAATTTAAGAGATTATGAGAGATATAAATTTTGAAAACCTCATTTACATAGTTTTTTAGATGAATTGGAGATGAAATGGTAGATGAAGAAGTTATGAGCTCATTTGTGATGTATTTATCCATGAAAATCAGATGGAGAAGCATTGATGAGCATGAATTTGGTTGTTCATGATGGTTGTCAAAATTGATGATGATGGCATTTTCGTAAATAAGTTGATGTATTTGGGTGTTTGTTTGTAAAATCAAAAGTCTGATTTTAAAAAACAATTCAGATATAATGGCATTTTCGTAAATAAAATGAATGTTTTGGTTTATTTGATTAAAATTTAAAGAGAGAGAAAATGAGGTTTATTTTTATAATTGACTTGAATTTTTGGGTAATTTTAGAAACCACCCCTTGGTTTAAACCTGAGGGAAACATGCCAAATTGAACCCAAACAATTTGCATTGTGCCCTTTTGTACCCCAACTTTTGCATACAACTAATTTAAACCTGAACTCTAAATAATTTCAAATCTTATACCTTAACTAACATGTTTTGTGCCGAATTGTACCTTGACTAAAATTCTATTAGTCAACGTTAATGGAAAAACGACACGTGGGTTAGCTGGCTCGGTGTCGTTGGGTCAAAACGACAATGTTTCGTTGTTTTAGTAAAACGATGTTTTTTATAGAAAAAACTCAAAATCGAATCCGTAATTTGATAAAATGACGTCGTTTTAATTTGGAGATTTATCGAAATATGGATTTGATATCGAGTTTTTTCTAAAGGAAAACGATATCGTTCTACTAAAACAACGTAACGACGTCGTTTTCAAGCATTTCTTACCTAGCCAACAAACCCACATATCGTTTTAGTCAATATTCGGTTAACGTTAACTAACGGAATTTTGGTCAAGGTACAATTCGGCACAAAACATGTTAGTTCAGGTCACGTTTAAATTAATCACTAGGTTAGTACCCGTGCAAAAGCACGGGTTTAATGGTAACTAGTAAATTAATTTAACAAAATAATTATTTTATTTTTATGTAGAAATGTTAAAAGATTTGGTATCATTTAGTTTTTGAAATCTCATTGATAACTAATAGATATTATCTCTTAGTATGAATTATCTATACTAATATATTTTTAAAAAATTATATGTTTATATTTATTTGATTAATTATAACTAAATAAATATCTCTTAGTTGAACTAAAATGGAAAAACATACTTACGCTTCGGTCATGCCAAATGCACTCTTAGTATGAATTATCTATACTAATATATTTTTAAAAATTTATATGTTTACACTTGTGTAAAATTTGAACTTGTCAATAATATTCTATATATTCTTATATGAATGATTTGGTTACCTTATTAAATTTTATTTTCATTCCCAAAAACTTATGACTTCAATCTAGTCAAATATAATGTAGTAATAGTTTTTCTAAATTATGATATTTATGTAATATTTACTTAATTTTGCCACCTTAGATATATATATATTCAAAAACTTAAGATGATATATAATGATGTCCTCATTTTTAAGCTTTTTAATTGGTATTGTTTTAAAAGTATAGTTAACATTACATATAATTGAATAAATGTAGTTAACTATGCTTAGCAATTTAGTATTTATTAGAATTAGTAATGTATTGACAATTAAATTAAATGTAGTTAAAAACTTAAAATAAGTATAGCAAGTGGAATAGTGTTTGACAAATGGAATAGTAGATGATTAAAGAATATATAATATTTGGATAGGAGTATAGTATTAATTAATAATAGTGTAATTAATTAAATCAAAAAGCTAAAAAAAAAGAGACTTTGACACATCATCTCAAAATACTTCTCCTTTAATATATAGAAGATATGTAAAAGTTCAAGTTCAAAAGAGTACGATGCAAATTGTCTGGGTTCAAATTGACTTTTTTTCCCCTGAATGGGCTACTGTTTTAAGAAAATATACCCAACTTAAACCCATATTATTTCTAACAGAAAAAGCAGGATTTGTTACCTCATATATTACATGGGTTTTGGGTACCCATGTGTGTGAATTGATTATGGATTTTTGGGTTTGAAATTATATGGATTTTTGGGTTTTTTATATATCAGTCGAATCTTAGAGCTTTTATCGTGTAGATGAAAATACAATGGCCTTATTTCGGGTTCAGTTTTTGAGTTAATAAATTTCGGGTTTATTTCGGGTTTTGGGTAATTAATGAACGGGCTCAATTCGGGTTCCGGCTAGGCCGGATTATTTTACTCGATTTAACATCCCTAAAAAAACACAAACTCACTTGAGTTTAAACCTTAAACAAAACATGTTAATAAAGAATATATTCAAAAGTGTCAATATAAGGTACCTTCTTCTGGATTTAAGGGACAATCCTCAGCTAACTAAGGTAACTAAGCAGCGGCTCCACCAAAATTAAATCACGGCATTCAAGTTTAATACGATAATTGTTTGCTTTTTTATTATTGAATGCTTTTCGTGTGTGTTATGTCGCCGAAATTAGTAATTCTCCGGGTAAACCTCTTTTGTAAATTGGCAAAATATTTAGGAAATAAAAAACGAAGAAACTTTTTTTTCGAACAGAAAACGAAGAAACAAAAATAGATAAATTCATTAAGGATTTTAGATTAATTTTGATGTACCTTGTCGAATATGCAGTCCAATACTTTGTCTTGTTTGCAGATGATTCTTCCCGTTTTTTTTCAAATCAGGAAAGCGCAGAGATGTGGAGTAAAATCAAAACATAGGAGCCTTCACAATCCAAAGAAAAAACTTTAGTTTTAATAAGAATCGGGTTTTGGTTTTTGAATCTAAAATGACTCGTGCAGAGCAAGGGTAGGCTTAATAGATATGTAAAAAAGAGGGTCTTTTATATGGCTGTGTAGATCTTAATAGATATGAAAAATTAACATCTAATCTCTCACTTATGTGCCTGTCTGCCTGATCAAATATTTTTCTCGAGCTTGACCTTTTTCACAAGTCTGATTGCTTTGAAATATTAAATCAAGTATTCCGCGACGTGAAATCCAACAAGCATAAATTTTACTTTCACTCTAAAGAATCCATAAGAGACTGAAACAAAGAAAGGAAAAATATTTGTAATGAAATGCGAGAATAGTATTAGCATGAAAACCTCACCTATTAGGACGCAAACATTTGTGATTAAATGCAAGAGTGACTTTAAATTCTCGCTTACAAAGACCTGCAGAAAATAAAACACAGAGCATGATTCTTACTTATTTCTACAATCTTTTGTCTAACTCACCAGCAAATCCTTTCAGAGATATATACTCGTACAAAGAGCAAAACTCTAGAAATTGAATTTGATTATATCAGCGATTTGCTTACCTTTGATTGAACAAAGATAAACGGAAAAGAAAATAGATGAATCAAACCTTAACGATTTCACAAGCTTAACAATTTTTATCCTATATGAAGTTGAGAACCATCTTTTCTATGCTCAAGAAACATTTTGAAAGCGGTACGTCGAGTTTATTTTTGGTCGAAGAGTTTTTACGAAAGCAATGAGGATTGATATTCCACAGTTAATAGTTCTACCAGGAATTGTAAAGCCAATGTGAGAACATGAAAGTTGAAATGAAGGCTCCTTAACTAAGGATAAAGGTAATTGCTCTTTTGGACACATGGAACTCTCTCCTATGCTGATGTAGAATCACTTGGAGAGACTTACCTTGTGGTTTATATATATGATTGCTCAAGGGCCTTTGGACGTGAAGGTTAGACGAAAGGGATTTTGTAGAGGCGAGACTGACGTGGCAGCGCGGGAGAGCTCTTGGTTTTGCTGACGTGGACACACCCAGAGTTCTCAAACTGTCGCTTTTAGTTAGTATAATGATTGCTCAAGCAAAAGTTATTTTTTTTAAAAATCGTTCCTGAAAATTTCAAATTCAGAAGGTATTATAATGGGTGAATTTGGCTAATAGCCAAACAAAAAAAGTTATATAAAAATCTAACTAAAAAGGGGTATGTGCCTATGTGGAAAGATTATGGCCACTTAAATTTGAATGAAATGGTTAGTTAGTAAATTATAATTTTTTTAATATTATTAGTGACCAATTTCCCTATTATAATTGCCATATGTTTAATTAAAAGCATCAGTTATTCTGTAAAAAGTATTTTTATTTTATAGTATACTAGGTGAGTACCCGCGCATACGCGCGGATTTTGTTTAATATAATTTCTATACTAATCAAGGCAACAATATGTTATGGTGTATACGAACGAAAAATTGCATAGTTGAAATCATAGTAACTCAAGTGTCAAAAACAATGAAAATGATTTAAAGAAAGTCGGATTGCATTATTGGTCCTTACGACATCAAGATTCAAATGATATGGGACCAACTTGCTATCTTTTATTTATATGAATGTTTATCTTATCTAACTTTCGATATTTCCCGCGCATCAAAGCTTGGGAACCCGTTAGGATCTCTGGCTTCACACAATTGTAGATAAAGGTTCGTGTAAACATGGAGTGTTTACGCCACAACATCAAACATGATGTTTTTAAGCTTGAACCGAACAAGTGCTAGAAACTGAGAATGGCTGGTTTTCGAATAGCTTGCTTTGATAAAAGACTGCTGAATGGCGATACAGAGCAAACCATCATCATCAAAGTGTTTATAGCAAATTACACGATATCTTGACATATGAGTTTTGGTAATACACAAACCATAATAAATAACATTCTCCATGAGATACCCTTTTAAAGTATTCAAAGTTGTGTATATGAATTTCTTTGGGATTTAGACTTTCATCAACCGGAGTGGATTTATAATATGGAACGATGTACTTACATTCTACATATAATTTTCATTTTGACCAAGATTCTTTTTTAAAATCGAGTTTCAAATCTTGGATGCATCAACGATATAGACAGAGGTATTTTATTTAGATTTTGTTTTAGTAAACTAACAGATAAATTAAATGTTAAAAAAAAATACAAGAATGAGTTAATATATAATTTATAACACTACATAAAACAAACAAAAATGAGCATGACGAACAACAAAAGACCATGTTTTTTGGCGGATCTAACTACACTTAGCAGGGCTAAAAAAATTAATGGTCTATGTTGTTTTTTGTCTCCTCAAGTGAGATGGAGAGATTTATTTTCCTAAACAGCTTATGTATTAACCACAAACCTTCAAAAGAAAATAATGGAGAGATATATATTTACCTAAACCATGACTTTCTGTAAACTCACATAGCTTAAAACTATCTAGAACTTGTCTGCTACATTGTAAGAAAAAAAGAGGCTTGTTACCACTATGTAATTGTATATTGTTGACTTTCAAGTGTTGTGGTTATCAATTTTCGTCAAAAATCAGACATGGCTAAGTCTTGAATTTAGCCTTTTGCAGACATGCTTGAGTGTGAAACAAATCACAGAACAAGAGGAAAACGGAAACTTTTACAAAAACTTGCTTATATCTAAAACAATGGTATATGAACATGACAGAACAAGTGTCAAGGATTATTAATTTTTTGGGTGGAGAGTAATGAAGTCAAAAGGGTAATTTAAAAATCTCCATGAAGTAAATTTAGGGAAAATTTGTCCACATAAGAATCAATAAAATATGGATCCGTGGAGATCACATACATTAGTTGTGATAGGATGACATGAAAATGTAAAAGAGTGAAGCAATGGGAAAAGAGAACATGGAAAACATACCATCTAGAGGTCTCATCACGGTGTTTTGAGATTTCACTATGAGTCAATATAGGAGATGTCTTACTTGTCCTATACGGCTTGCCATTTACACCTCAGGCAAACTTTACTACCACTGATGGAGAGGATATGCACCATGTGTCTCAATTCATCTGCGAAAGAACGTTTGAATTCAACTATAGACTTCCCAACCATTCTAGGGTCGAAAATATGATTCTTAATATGATCAAATATGATTTCAAAGTTGTATAGGAAGAAAATGACGCGAACTCATATGTAATCTACACACTGGATCTTGTTGTTGCTGGCCATGACAATGTGAGCAGTGTTTCTTGTTGCGAGTCGACCCTTCGGAGGTGAAGATAACAGTATAGATAGCAGCAAGAAACAGAATTTTAGATGTTGAATGTAAGAAACTGCACTATTTTCCTTGACAGATTAACTTCAGCTAATTGAAAGAACCTGAGATGCAACACCTACACAGATCGCATGGAGAACCTGTAAGAACGATGCAATAACGTTAATCAATAGATAAAAAGAGGTTGGATATGTTTTTTGTGATTGAAATTGCAGTAAGTGACCTGGTTATTAGATATTGTGTTTCTTCATGAGGGATTCCATCAATTGCATCTAACATCATCTCCATTTGCAAATCACAAGAATAAAAATGAGACATCCAATATTTGCGATGACACTGAGGTTAAAGCATGGTTTTTAAGATTAAGCACATGACATTAAGTGACGTCACAAGTAAAATAGTTTGGGAGAGACTGTCCTTGCAATGGAGTTGAAATCATGAGTCATGACATACATGCATCCAAGATTACAGTCATGGTCAGGTGCTTAATAATCCATTTCTTATACAACAAAGGAGAGAAAACGAGTAACCAGATTAACACCAATAAGAAAATCAAACTACTAATCTCATGATATCCAACCGAAGAAGAGGATTACAGGTTGAAGCAGATTGGGTTTAAAATAGAAAGTGTACCTCAATAATTCTTCGTTTGGCCTTACCCACAGTCACGTACCAAGATCTCATCACCAAACTTCCGGGAAATATAAAATAACAGAATATAATGTCTAAGAAATAATTGAATGGCTAACCAAAGAGGCTAATTTTGAAAATCAAATCGTGCAGCTACTACTTAGAAGAGTGGTTAGTTGGTTATCTAGTGAATTTGCAAAACATAAAATAACATCTAACAAAAATACATGAAATTATGGAAGCAAGATTTTGTTAGGAATACATATCACACCTCATATCCAAGGCAGTCATCTGGGCAATGTGTGAAGCTGCAATTAAAACGGAAAATCAAAAGAAAACATCAACGTAAAGTTTAAAAATTGAGTAAACGCTACGGTAAGAGAAGATTACTGGGCTTACAAAACACTAACGGAGGAGGAGAGCTAGGGCTTGTGTTTGAGAGACGAGTTATCGAGTCGACTGAAACAAGAAGTATGATAGTGATAGAGTAAAATTGGCTTTGTATTGATAAGACTGAATCGCTGTTCAATGTAAACAACAATTCAGGATTCAAAGGTCGATCCCTCAAGATGAGAAACGAATCCACACAAATGAATCAAGAACAAAATATCCAGAACAGAAAACGAAGAAAGAAGAAGAAGAAGTTTGTTGTAACAACTTTACAAAATGAATTAATTGCCCAAATGAGCTACAATGCTCGTAATTAAGTGTTAATCTTTACTCTCCACGTGTCTTCATTTCCTTTCTTTGTATTATTCACTTCTTTACTTCCTTTCTCTGTATCAAATCCCGCCTCCTTAAAGAACCTTGTCCTCAAGGTTCAAATTCTGGAAATTTGCGTTTCAAATCAAAAAGAAACTCCCAAGTAGCTTCAGCTTCAGGTAAGTGTGACCATTGAACCAGAACCTTAGTAGCTGCACGCCCTTGCCTCTGAACCATTTGACGTTCCAAAATTCTCACCGGTTCCTTTGTCAACACATCAGAGACCACAGAAGGTAAGATCGTAGAGGTAGGAACATTACCGATAAGAACTTTCAGTTGCGAGACGTGAAACACCGAATGAACTTTAGACCCACCAGGTAAGTCTAATTTATAAGCTACTGCGCCACATTTGTCCAAAATCTTATAAGGACCATAATATCTTGGAGTTAGCTTCTCATTAGAACGGTGAACCACGGACTGCTGTCTATATGGTTGTAGTTTCACATAGACGTAATCTCCAATCGCAAAACTTCGATCAGTACGATGTTGATCAGCAAAAACCTGCATTCGATGCTGAGCACGAAGCAAGTGAAACTTCAACAACAAAATCATATTCTCTCTGCCTTGTAAACAATCTGCTACAACAGCAACTTTGGATTCGCCTGGTAAATATGGTAAATGCACAGGTGGAATTCTACCATATACCACTTCAAACGGAGTGCTCTGAATAGCCGAATGGAAGTTGGTGTTATACCAATAATCTGCTAAAGGTAACCACTTACTCCATACTTCAGGCCTGTCACTACACATACACCGTAAATACGTCTCAAGACATCTATTTACCACTTCCGACTGGCCATCCCTCTGAGGGTGATAAGCGCTAGAGAACTTCAGTTTCACACCCTGCAAAGCAAATAACTCTGTCCAAAAGTCACTCAAGAAGACGGAATCTCTGTCACTAACAATAGACTGCGGACAACCATGGAGTTTATAGACATTATCCATGAATGTTTGAGCCACTGTAATTGCAGAATAAGGATGTGACAATGGCATAAAGTGAGCTGCCTTACTCAATCTATCCACTACTACAAGGATCACCGTGTTACCAAAGGAGGATGGTAAGCTTTCAATAAAATCCATCGCCAGATCAAACCAAATAGTATCCGGAACCGGAAGAGGTTGAATGAGACCAGGATAGGCAGAAGTATCATATTTGCATTGTTGGCAAACATGACAACTACGGAGATAGGCCTGAATATCCTTCAACATACCCTTCCAATAGAACAGACTCTTTACTCGCTGATGTGTAACATCCCTTCCAGAGTGACCACCAGTACCTGAACAATGCAGCCATTGGAGTATAGTATCCTTAAGAGCATTATTAGATGGTATGACAATCTTACTCTTACGTCGCAAAATATTCTGGTGCCAAGTAAAATTCTTCTTAGAATTGGGATCCTTCTTAAGGTTAGTAATGATATCAATCATCTCAGCATCTGATTCATAACTAGCCTAAATTTGTTTCATAAGATCACACTCCAAAACAGACATTGCCATATGCAAAATTTCTGCACCATCCACTCGAGATAAAGCATCTGCACCAATGTTTTCTTTTCCTTCTTTATACTGAATCTCATAATCAAACTCCAACATTTTAGGCAGCCATTGTTGTTGAATTGGTGTATTCAATCGCTGTTCCAAAAGATACTTCAAACTGCGCTGATCCGTTCTAATAATGAAATGACCAGGAAGCAAATAGTGACGCCATTTTTGAACTGCAAACACAACTGCTAATAGCTCCTTTTCGTAGATAGATAAAATCAGTTGTTTACCTTTCAAATGCCTACTAATATAAGCAATAGGATGGCCCTCCTGCATCAACACCGCGCCTATACCCTGGCCACTAGCATCTGTCTCAACCACAAAAGGTTTATCAAACAGAGGCAGAGCCAACACTGGAGAATTACAAAGGGCATCCTTCAAACATTCAAAAGCTTCTTGAGCCGGTTGAGACCATTCAAATGCGTCTTTCTTGGTCAAAAGGGTAAGAGGCCTTGCAATAGCTCCAAAATTCTTCACAAACCTCCTGTAATAGCCTGCCAATCCCAAAAACCCTCGAAGTTGCTTCAAATTAATAGGGATTGGCCATTCCCTGATAGCTTTAACCTTGTTAGGATCAGTAGAAATACCCTCACCAGCAATGAAATGTCCTAGATACTCCACTCTAGGAGTGGCAAAGGCACATTTGCTCTTCTTAGCATATAAAGAATGTTGTCTCATCACTGCAAATACAGTCCTCAAATGTCCAAAATGTGCTTCCATAGAAGGACTATAAACCATGATGTCATCAAAGAAAACGAGGACAAAGGAGCGTAAGAATGATCTGAACACTGAATTCATCAAACCCTGAAATGTGGCGGGTGCGTTGGTTAAGCCGAAAGGCATTACCAAGTATTCATAGTGGCCACTATGAGTTTTGAAAGCTGTTTTGGGAATATCTTCTGTGTGCATTCGTACTTGATGATAACCAGCCTTTAAATCAATCTTTGAATATACCATTGAGCCTCCCAATTCATCCATCAAATCTTCTATTAAAGGAATAGGGAACCTGTCCTTCACAGTCATCTCATTGAGTTTCCTATAATCCACACACAACCTCCAAGTATCATCCTTCTTCTTTACCAAAACCACCGGGGAAGCAAAAGGACTAGAACTAGGTTGAATAGTTCCATTAGTAAGCATTTCTTCCACCATTTTATCATTTTCATTCTTTTGGTATAGAGCATACCTATATGGTCTTTGGTTCACCGGATCTGATCCTTCCAATAGAGTAATCTTGTGGTTGAAGTTATCTCTGAAAGGAGGTAATTCAGTAGGAATGGCGAAAATATCGTCAAACTCACTTAACAACTCCTCTACTGCAGGTTGTATCTCTTGTTCTTCTAACTCCATTGAACAGAGATTTATCCCACTCTCTTCCGAGTCTAAATGGTGAAGACTGATCATAGCAACTTGAACTCCCATATCAGCAATTTTGTTTAGCTTAGCAGCTTTAACTTCTCTGACTGATCCTTGCTTAATACCCTGAAGCAAAATCTTCTGTCTATTTAACACAAAACGCATCTCCAATTTCTTAAAATCCCAAGTAATAGGACCCAAGGTTTCTAGCCATTGAATCCCTAACACCATATCACAACCTCCTAAAGGAATAACCATGAAATCAGCTTGAAATGGAAGACCTTGAAAAGACCATTGAAACTGATCTATCTTGGATTTCACTCTGATTTTACTACCATCTGCCACAGAGACATTGATTAAACCTGTAGACTTGGTATTGCAACTCAATGTCTCTGCCATTCCTTCATCCATAAAATTGTGAGTTGATCCAGAATCAATAAGTATGAACAAGGATTTTTTATTATGCATACCACGCACTCTCATGGTGTTATAATCAGATACACCAGATACAGCATTCACTGATATTTGTGGATGTACCTGACCTGCTTCCATATCTTCTACATACTCCTCAGCATCATGAAAATCTTCCATTTCTACATCTTGACTTTCCATACGATATAGTTGAGCTTTTTTATGAGTACGAACATGTTCTGGAGAGTATTTCTCCGGACAATAATAGCACAACCCTTTAGATCTCTTATCAGCCATTTCGGTTGGTGATAAAAATGGTAGGTATTGATTGTGTACTATCTTTGGTTTGTCTTTACTCTCTACACTTCTGTCTCTGTAATCTCCTTCTCTTTTATACGGTGTATTGTTCTTCCATTGATTACTACTCCCGCTGCTTTTGTTAACTGTAGAAAACTGATTAGCAGACTTTCGTGGATGAGCTTTCTCATATAATCTGCCTAGCATCAAACAATGTCGAATAGTTTGTGGTGAAAACATTCGAACATGCATTTGAGTATCCATGTTAAGTCCTGCCAAGTAAGCTTTCACCAAATCCTCCTCAGGCATATTTAAACGGATTTTAATAGCCTCAACTTCTCATGATAATCTGCAATCCCGTCTGTTTCATACAATCTTTTCAACTCTGCAATTGGATCCGATAGTACATCTTCAAATCGATCTTTCAACAAGTGTTTATAAGCAGTCCAATTGTTCATAAAAGTAGGGCCTAAACCAGCTTGGATCAACGATTGATGGAATTTCGAAGCCTGCTCGTCCAAATGCACTGAAGCTACCCTAACTTTCATCTCATTAGGTGTCAAATCAAGTGCAAAGAATTGTTCCACTTTGAATAACCAATCCGTGAGATTACTACCATCGAATCTGGGAAAATCAATCTTGCCTACTCTAGTTAACCCCTGATATGTGTTATTATTCAGGAAACGATTACCTTGAGTAGGAGGATTACCGATTTGAAATTCCGGTGGATGTGTGAGGATCGGAGAGTTTCGATCTGGAGGAATCGTCTCACTCGTCGATGCGCCACGATTCTGATTCAATCGAATCATCTCGAACATTTCCGCAATGTTCTTCGCGATCTTCTCGTTTTGTTCACGCATCATTCCTTCTAACGAATCTGTACGTTCCAACATTTGATCTATTCTCGTGCTTAACGCTTCTTCTGTGTTACGAACCACCGTTTTGGAACGAGTTTCCGCCATGGATTCCGAGGAAAGTTCGACGTCTGATACCTTTGATAGAGTAAAATTGGCTTTGTATTGATAAGACTGAATCGCTGTTCAATGTAAACAACAATTCAGGATTCAAAGGTCGATCCCTCAAGATGAGAAACGAATCCACACAAATGAATCAAGAACAAAATATCCAGAACAGAAAACGAAGAAAGAAGAAGAAGAAGTTTGTTGTAACAACTTTACAAAATGAATTAATTGCCCAAATGAGCTACAATGCTCGTAATTAAGTGTTAATCTTTACTCTCCACGTGTCTTCATTTCCTTTCTTTGTATTATTCACTTCCTTACTTCCTTTCTCTGTATCAGATATAAGATGTTTGGTTTAATGAATAGATGGATAAACTGAAATAGAGATGGATTAATTTGATTTAGAGTCAAATATAGATGAGATTTAACACACGATTAGAAGAGCGTTGAAGAACGATTTGGTTTCTCCTGATGTTTCAGGTTCTCACTTTCGTAGACGTTTCTAGAATAGACACTTGATTTTTTTTTTGCAAACGTGGCAGCTCTTCCTCTGCAGCCCATGGAGAGACCCATTCTACTTTCAAATAGTACATTGTATTGATTCTTTTAAAATGTACTCTTACAAAAAATGTAATCAGGATCATGGTGTGCGCTCATTCAGCAGAGAAGGTGCACCGTGATCCTGATTTCATGTTAGGGTTAAGACTGTCGATTCAAGCAAGAATGAAGTCGTTCGGTCCATGCCATCTTGAGAAGATGATGAGCGTGGCTAAGACTAGAAGAATGGGATTTGACGGAGGATGATTTTCCGGCGAGTCCTTTTGGAGAAGCTAAGGGAAATCGTTCCGAGTCAATTCGGCAAATAGGCCAAAAGGGTTTCTCCGGTCCCAAGAGTGTTAATGGGCCTTTTAGCTCGAGGTCTAACCCACACTTTGAGTTTGACAAACAAACGACACCGTATCGGGATGAAGAGAAGAAAAACCCCAATACGCACAATCGAGTGAAGCCTCCGTATCAGAAACTCATTCACGCTGTAATCGCTTACCGGAAAGCCAACAACTTGTGTTTCCGGTGTGATGAAAACTGGCACAGCCGTCATCTCTATCCAAAGCGTGAACTCACCGTCTTGGTCGTGCAAGCGGACGGAAGTGAGCGAGTGTGGGAGGAAGATGATGAGTTGGGGACGTAGGAGTGCGAGCAAGAGACAACGACCTTGGTGGAGATATCCTTGAACTCCATGGTCGGAATCTCTTCTCCCCACATCATGAAATTGAAGAGAACGGTCTGCGGTGAGGAAGTCGTGGTGATGATTGATAGCGGCGCCTCGCATAATTTCATCTCTGAGGAGTTAGCGTGAAGCCTGGATCTGAAGTCAGCAAGCAACGCTGGTTATGACGTGATGATAGGGTCGGGCATCACAGTCCATGGCTATGGGAAGTGTCGAAATGTCAGATTGTTGGTACAAGGGTTGGCAGTTATGAGCAGCTTCTTCCGTTAAAACTGGGTACTGCAGATATCATCTTAGGTATGCAGTGGCTAGTCTCAGTGGGAGATATGAAGTGTAACTGGAAGCTACAGGAATTGAGGTTTCAAGTTGCAGGCAGTTGGGTTTGTTTGTGCTGTACACCAGTTTCGCTGAAGGCTATTTGGAAGGCGATGGAGAAACAAGGTGAAGGAATGAGTGTGGAGTTTGGAGGTATGCAGGTCGCAAAGCAGTGTGAGTCAGTTGACATTCCAAGTGAGCTGTAGGAGGTTCTGGAAGAGTATAAGGAGGTGTTTGAGGAACCTCAAGGGCTACCACCATCACGTGGTAGAGAACATACCATTTGTCTCGAACCAGGTTCAAAGCCAGTGAGGGTGAGACCCTTTCGGTATCCACAAGCACAACGTGAGGAACTGGAGAAGCAAGTGGGAACAATGCTAGTTGCGGGTCTAATACAAGACAGTAAAAGTCCTTTCTCAAGCCCAGTCCTACTTGTCAAGAAAAAAACATGGAAGTTGGCATTTTTGTGTGGATTACCGCGCTCTGAACAAGGTCACTATTGGAGATAGCTATCCCAATCCGATGATCGATCAGCTTCTAGACGAACTACATGGAGCTGTGGTCTTCTCTAAGCTAGATTTGCGTTCAGGCTATCATCAGATCCTAGTCAAGGCTGAAGATATTCCAAAAACGGCATTTAGGACGCACGATGAGCATTATGAATTCCTTGTAATGCCCTTTGGCTTAACAAATGCCTATGCAACGTTTCAGGCCTTCATGAATGATCTATTCCAGAAATTCTTGAGGAGGTTTGTGTTGGTGTTCTTCGACGATATTCTGGTATACAACAACATCTTAGAGGAGCATCAGGAGCATCTTAGCTTGGTGTTACAAGTGTTGAAGCATAATAAATTGTTTGCCAACCCAAATAAATGTCAGTTTGGTACCTCAGAGATCGAGTACTTGGGGCATGTAATCTCAAGGACAGGAGTTGCTGTTGACAAAGAGAAGATTCAAGCTATGGTAGAGGGGCATGAGCCAAGGAATGTGAAAGCACTAAGGGGCTTCTTGGGTCTGACGGGTTACTACAAAATTTTTGTTAGTGGGTATGGAGATATAGCAAGACCACTAAT
The DNA here is from genome assembly GCA_900128785.1 of Arabis alpina. Classification (NCBI taxonomy): domain Eukaryota; kingdom Viridiplantae; phylum Streptophyta; class Magnoliopsida; order Brassicales; family Brassicaceae; genus Arabis; species Arabis alpina. Next base: position 26,930,916 of record LT669791.1, read on the forward strand.
TGCTCTACTAAAAAAAGACCAGTTCAAGTGGGGAGAGGAAGCAAAAACAGCCTTTGAGAGATTGAAGAAAGCAATGACCACTTAACCAGTGCTGGGTCTAGCTAACTTCAGTGAACTCTTTGTGGTCGAGTCTGATGCATCAGGGACAGGCTTGGGAACAGTCCTTATGCAAAACCAGCAACCGCTAGCTTACTACAGCCAAGCCTTAACAGAACGCCAAAGACTGAAATCAGTGTACAAGAGAGAGTTGATAGCAACTATGTTTGCCATTCAAAAATAGAACCACTATCTGTTGGGAAGGAGGTTTGTGGTGCGTACTGATAAAAAAAGCCTCAAGTTCTTATTGAAGCAACGAGAAGTGAATCTGGAGTATCAAAAATGGCTCACCAAGATCTTGGGATTCGACTTTGAGATAGTGTACAAACCAGGGATGTAAAACAAGGCCGCTGATGTGTTATCAAGGAAGGATGCAGTGCCACACTTGTTTGCTCTTTCAGTCTCTGAGGTGTTGAAGTTAACAGAGATTGAGTCTACAATAGACAAGGATCATGCACTGAATAAAATCAAGGCTGAGCTGCTGCTGGATTCCACAACACATCTAGAGTATATTGTGGTGCAGGGCAGATTGTTGAGACATGGTAAATTGGTGTTGCCAAAGGATTATGCTATGGTGAGCTTGATTCTGAAAGAGTTCCATGATGGGAAAGTAGGAGGTCATGGGGTATTCCCAAGACACAAAAGAGGATAATTGCGCTATTCTATTGGAAGAGAATGTTGCGTGACATTAGGGAGTATGTAGCAGCTTGTCAGGTCTGTCAACGCCACAAGTACTCAACCTTGCCTCATGCTGGGTTGCTGCAGCCTCTGCCTATCCCGAGTGAGGTCTGGGAAGACATCTCACTGGACTTTATCAAAGGATTACCTAAGTCTGAAAGAGTGGAAATCATCATGGCGGTGGTGGATCGCTTGACCAAATTTGCACACTTCATTGGGCTGAAACATCTGTTGGACGCAGCTTCAGTGGCAATGGTGTTCATCCAAGAGGTGGTAAGGCACCATGGCTTCCCAAAGACCATGGTGTCAGACAAAGACAAGTTGTTTACTGGCAAATTTTGGACAGAGCTATTCAAACAGGTGGGCACCAAACTCTGCTTCAGCACAACTTATCATCCACAATCAGACGGGCAAACTGAGGTGACTAACCGTGGTCTAGAGACATCTCTGTGTTGTTTCTCCAGTGATAAACCCAAGTCTTGGGCGCAATACTTACCTTGGGCTGAACTAAGCTACAACACCTCATTCCATTCAGCCATCCAGATGAATCTTTTCAAGTCTTTGCTCTGGTATGAGAATGGGTCTTCCAAGATGGTTGACTTGGAGACAAGGTTGAAGGAAAGGGACGCAATGCTACTGCTTCTCAGGAAGCATGACAAGTCCAAAATTTACCTCTTTTTAGCATGCATTTTAGTTAGTATTTTGATGCATTTAGCTTATGTTTTACATGTTTCTTGCACTTTTAGCTTCATATAGCATATATTGAGTCGTATAGTCCTAAATCTCTTTTCTTGTGCATTTCTTACATATTTAATCTATTTTAGGTACCAAAGAGTTCTTGGATCAAAGGAATCACCAAAGGAAGGAAAAGGAAGAATAAGGCACATGCTCTCCTATGCTCAAATGGAGTTTCATTCCGAAACCTCTTGAAGATCATGTCGGATGGAAGCCTTATACTGCTCCAATTGATCTGAAGTGTTGGAATAAGATAGGAAATTGAGTTAGCTTTCCAATGGCGGTGGTTTAACTCAATCGGAGCTATATTGAAGGAGTTATGATCGATTTACTGAAGGTCTGTCCAGCAGTCGATGAACAAGAGAATGAAGATAGAGAAGGCTAATGGATCGGCTAGCTAGCCGGTTGCCTAGCCGATCCATAGAGTGCCCAGAACTCGAAAAGTCACTGCCAAGATTTTCCCCTTTAGACCGGCTAGCTAGCCGGTCTTCAGTCCGATCCATATGCCTTCTCCAGCTCACAGTTTGCAGTTTGACCGGGTTTTACCCGGGTACACTTCTCTTTTCCTACAAATACTTGTAACCACATTAAAACCCTAAGCTTTTGCCTCTTTTCTAGTATTCTTTGTGCAAAAGGAGAACCTTAGGGTTCTTTGTTGTCTTTGAGCAAAGTTTAGTGTTTTGATTAGAGTTTTGCAAAAGTTCCACTTTCATTTACATTTAAGCTTTAGATTAAGTCTTTTTTGATTTATGCTTAAGCTTTTAGCCTCTCATCTCGTTATCCTTTGTAAAAATAATAAACCTTTTGTGTTCTTGGCAATGTTTTTAAAACCGGACCGGAGACCGAACCGGGAAAGCTTTTGGGTCATGGGTTGATATGGTCCGACCGGGTTCAATCCGGTTCAACCGGGTTCGATGACTTTTTGAAACTATAAGCATATAAATGTTTGGTTTAGGTTTCTGTCAGTGACTATAACAAAATACTTGACTTATTATAACGTTTGACTCATTCTCGTCCATCATTGAACACACTGCAAAAAAATAAAAACCTAAAATAAAGGACAAAACGAAATGCAACCCATATCGATCATGGAATAACAGTATAAAAGTATAAAACCCACACTTATCTATTATGATGGTAGAAAAGAATCACACAATTAATCGCACACTTATCTTTTAACTTTTTATCATAAATTAAAAATTCAGTCAAATCCAAATTCTTGATAATTTGATCAAACGATTCCAATGATTTTGGTGTTTTGATCAAATAATTAAAAGAACAGATCAATGATTTGTTAAATACATACCTTACACTTTGATCTTCTAGAAGAGACTCAAGAGACTCAGAGAGAAAAACAAGAAAAAGTCACTGGCGGAGAAAGTGTTAACGTGGTCATTAACCTTATCTTTGTTTTATTTTATTAAAAACTTATTACCTAAGAGAAAACAGAAAGAAAATTCAGTTTATTAGCAAAATCAATCGGACCCGGTTTGATAGGGTTCAATGGGTTGGCCGGTTCCCGGGTTTTTGCCGGTTCAACCGGGGTCGATTACCGGTCTAACTATAATTGGGTTTTCAGGCCGGTCTGGTCCGGTTTTAAAAACATTGGTTCTTGGATGATTTGAAATTAAAAGTCTTCACTTTTTATGTTTTAGTAATCTTTTCTTGTTAGTCTTTTCATTATGTCTTGTTTAACTTATGCTTTTGTTGATTCCATGATGATTAGTGAGTAGTTCATCTTATGGATCTTGGGTATAGTAGATTAAGGTTGATTCATGTTAGATTAGTGATGCTAGGTTGTTTATATTTACATTTCCATTTATTAAAGTGTGTTCAATGCTAGATTTAAGATTAGCTAACTTAAATCTAGATCATGGTCTTTTCATACTCGGAAGGTGTTTGTGAAAATGTCTAGGAGAACTTTAATCATGCATTTCTCATTTTAGCCGATGGATGTTGATGTTTAAGAGGATTTGTAAGTTAATATGAACATTTGCATTATTCTAGTATATAACAAGAGGTCAACTCTCTCCATATGGAGGACACATGGCGCTCTATCTTTTTAATAAAACAAAAATAAGAAAAACAATTAACAATTTTAGCAATAGGGTTTGTTTGCCTCTTCGGTTTCTCGCGTAACTCCAATCTCTTTTACAAGTCATGTATGCGTTTGAATTCTTTTGTTATTACGATTTCCATGCAGAAACATACACTCTCACGAGTGACACTGAAAGAATATCTCTTATGTAAGTACAAAGGAGTATCAGGAGCAAAAGAGTTGTAGTAGATGAAGGTTGCTTATTTGTGTTATTCTTCTGTTCTGGTTGTAAACTGAGTTCAACATCTACGGGTGTTTGGTTTTGATAGGGAAATCAAGCGTATCGGGGCATGTAAGAAGGTGAGGATTGAGTGTATCTTTATTCTGGTTTGTGATTTGTGTCGTTCATTATCCATGGGTTATATATTAGTCTTAAATCTCTATCTTTTCGTTTTGGGGTTTTCTACCATGAACTTGTTCTGATATGCTTCGATGAACATTTGAGTGCTTTTTTTGTTTTGACTGAGCTTGGCAAAGGAAATGGAAGAGCTTGTGGATCATGGTGAGGAAAGTGAAGATGGAGAAGCTAAAGAGGATGTAGGGAATGAAGAAACATAGTCTGATGCTTCAAACTGGTAATTTTCATAATCACATTAGTTTTCAATATGAAGGATATCATGCCTTAATATAAGGTGTATGAAAAATGATGTGGATTTCTTTTGTGTTTGTTTGTTTTACTGTTTTGTCTACATTATTATTTCAGTGGCGTTTTATATGAAGGATTCAACGAATCATGGAACTCAACAACGAAGCTAATTCTCCATCAATACCAACAACTTCAATTCCTATAACTCAATTCACAACAACTCATATTCTACAAATGACGCATCAAAGCTTTAAAATTATGATCTTCTTGGTTATGTTGTAAGTTAAGCTCCCTCTTTAAGCTAAAGGTTCTTTTTTTTTATCTTTGTTCTTTTTTCCCATCATGGTTATGATGTAAGCTAAAGCTAAAGCTCCACAATGGTTTCTTCTTGCTTTGTTTGATTTGGACAGTAATTCATGATTCTTGTTTCTTGTCTCAGGTTATGACATAAGCAAATTTAGGACTTGCATGTGCTTATATCAATGGAGATTTTTTCTTTCGTGAATAAAAACTTAGGACTTTCTGTATAAATGATTAAGTGTTGGCCTACAAACTTTTCGCGTGAGAAAAGGTAAAACTTTTTAACCACTGTATGCTTGCTCAGGTCGGGAAATTTCAGAACCCAAGTTTAGCAAATCATATAGAAATTTACTAGTATCTTTGCTATAGATGTTGAAGATTCTGTCTCTTGACTTTTTTAACGTTGTTAGTCGCTCTCATTTGCAGGACATCCTAGAAAGTAAAGTTATTTGAATAAGTTTAAAAGTGAAAATCAAGGAGGAGAGGAGAAGATTGAAGTGCTTTGGTGGGAGGGGTTACAGAAATTGCCTCCTTTGTATCATTATTGGTGCAGTAGCTATTTCAGGAGGTCTTCTTCAGAAATTTGTCTTCGTGTGCTTGAGTAAGATTACAACCTCGGTATGGCAACTTGTGGCATTTGTGGTTAGTTAAGACTTGAATTGAAACTTGTAGTGTATGGTGTCGATTGAGTAGTGTATGTTAGACGATTGAGGCTTGTATGGAGTTTTTCATATATATTGAATTTTCTAGAAAAAAGCAGGTTTCTAAAATGTCCCAAACCAATAACTGTACATAGCAACAATATAGTATTACGAAAAGCAAAGCTACAACAAAGTAGCTCATTATAATAAAATAGAGCTACCAAACAATACATTGTAGTGCAGAAAAAGAGCTACAAAACAAATTAAATAGCGTTAAAATGAGCCTAAAAGTGAGTTATGTTATGTTAATTGGCATCGAAGTGTGAAAAAGAAGATCCAGAAGTTATGAGCCTAAAAGTGAGTATGTTGATACATTTTAGAAAGTAGGCAATAGATGCAATACATATTGTAAAATTTGATAGGGCAAATTATCTGAACAAAATCTTGTTTTCTCCAAACTGCTATCAAGATTTCGTTGGGACAAAGATAATTCTAGAGATGATGGGAAGGGCAGTGCATAGATTCTCAACTCCTTATCGATAAGAACAACAATTAATGAGCGAATGCACAAGTGATAATGCTGAAAAGCAAGCAAGAGGGAAAGTTGAAAAGAGGGATTGAAGAGATTCATGCTGCTATAAATGGAAATGCAAATCTCTATTCTTGATGTAGAGGGGCTTCTCCAGAAACCGATGACAACAAGAATTGCAAACTCTGCTTTTAAAACAGAGGGGCATTTAAAAAAACCAACGACATATGTGAAATAAGAAGTAAAGGCAATTTCATTTTGATGTTGAATAATTCTGCTTTATTTTCCAGAAATTCTTTTTCGTTAAATTTTTGTTCTTTATTTATTTGATGAAGGTAAAGTGATCAAAATGGCTCCACTTATTATCAATTATGTCGTGTTCCCAAGTTTTTAGAAAGAACGATCTTACAAATACTAAAGTAATATTTTCATTTTTATTGTCTTAATTGAATCTTGGTACTTTGGAAAAATACCATAACTCTATCCTTGGTTCTATGAAAAGAGAGGGCGCTCTTGAGCATGGGCAAGAACGAGGTGATGGGAATCACCGAGCTAAAAAGTAGATTTTTGAAGAGAAGAACCGATAAAGTGAATAATCTTTCCTTGACAAATTAAAAGCTTGGTTTAGAAGTTTGTTGTTTTGGTGTGTATATGGGTTTTGAAAATTCATCAAGAATAAGTTTTGCATGCAATGAGGCAAAAAGAGATATTTGCAATAAGTGTCTAGCTCCAGTGTATTTTTATTTATTTTTCCTTTCCCTAGTGATGTAGTCTCGGGGACTTGGAATGTCAGTACATAGTAGAAACCAAGTTGTCACTCTTACTAGGTTTATTCAGCTCATTGTCACTCTTACGAGGTTTACTGAGCTCGGATTTTTAACTTTTCAAAATTCTGAAATAATTCGATCTTAGCAAGTGAAGTCGAACAACTTTATCAGGAAGATGTTACCTTGAACAGAGGCGAACAACCCGCAAGAAAATATGATCAAATGTATGAACCATGAAGAGTTTGAGTTAAGAAACAAAAACTTATGAGAATTGTATTATGGTTTTGCTAGAACCATGACCCAATATTGAGTTTACTTATGGTTATATGTATGTAAAATAAGGTAATGGTGAATGTTGTGGCAGTCAGAGAAGGATATTATCACATATTGCAATTTCTAATTACAAGTCTGAAGTTTCTATCGTCGATTATATATCTCTATTTCATCATCTATTTTGTAAGTAAAGTAAATATTTTTTCCACGATGTAATTTCCTTTGCATAAACCGATCCGATTCGAATTGAACTGAATCCAAATTTGAACCAGACTCAAAATAAAATTAGAAAACCAATCCCGCGCGTTAGCGCGGGCTCTCACCTAATGTTTCTTAATTAGTGATTAGCAAAATGGAAGTGTGTTAATGGTCGATTAAGGAAAGGATTAACACCATGAAAGTGGGTTAGTCTAGATTAAATGGATTCATGCTTTGGAATTGGCTGAATTAAGTTGTTATGCATCACTTATCTCATATGTTTCACTCTTGATCACTCATCTTTACTCAAGATCCATGCTTTTATCATATTGATCATCTTTGCTTATTTAGTTGACTTTTGGTTGATTTTTGTTGACTTTTCATAAATTACATTTCTACTCTTGTTTTCCATTTACTTATGCATTGCATTGTTTCATTTTAGTTTCTTTGTTTCATCTAGTATTTGCATTTAGTTTAATTACATCATTTACTTAGGTTGCTAGACCGTTACTAAAACCAAAATCACTTGAATAGATTTAGCTTATAGAGTTCTTTGCATTCTTATTGTCCTAATCAATTTCCTTGTGGATTCGATCCCTAAATGCTACACAACATTACCATGCACTTATGGTTTACATTTAGGGTTAAAACTTAGTTGGTAGTTTTGCTCTCATCAAATTTTTGGCGCTGTTGCCAGGGAATTTTTGCATTAGGCATTAGGATTTGAGATCTTTGAAAGACTAAATCATATATTATCTATTTATATCGTTGGGTTTGCGTTGTCTCTCTTTGGATTTGTAGGTACCAAATCACAAATCATGGAGGGAAAATTGGTGATTATGATGAGCCAACTATGAATGGTGTTAAGATGGGAATTAGACCTCCTCCATGTATTAATAAATATTTCGAGATCAACCCTAGTTTGATAATTTTGGTTCTAGGCCATAGATTCTTGGCATTGCCAAAGGAGAACCCTATTGAGCACATCGACTTCTTTGATAGATTGTGTTTAACCGTTAAGAGAAGAGGAATCTCCGAAGATGTGGTTAAGCTTACTATTTTCCCTTTCTCACTTGGAGATAGAGCATCACAATGGGAAAGGAGCATCAAGTCTTCTTCTATATCCACTTGGGATGAATGTAAGAAAAGCTTTTTCTCAAAGTTCTTCTCTCTTCAAAGAACTTCAAGGTTTTGAAATGAGATTGCAAGGTTTGGGCAAAGAGATTGTGAAAGCTTGTGTGAAACTTGGGAACGCATGATGGGTTATACTAGAGCATGCCCTCATAATGGAATACCCATGGAAGCTTTGCTTGGGATTTTACACCGTGGATTACAAGAGAAGTATTACATTGCTTTGAACGCAGCGAGCAACGGAGATTTTGCTAGTTTGACCGCGGAGAAAGGCGAGGAACTTGTTGAGAATCTTGCACAAAGTAATGGTAGATATGGTGGAACTAAAGACCAAACATCAAAGAGATCCAAGGTAGATATTGATGTGAAAAGGCTAGAGGATAAATTGGATACGGCCATCCAATTGAGCCAAAATAGTGTACACATGGTAGAAGATCAAGCTACTACCTCAACTCTAGCCATGTCACAAGATCAAGAACTCAAGGGTTTGGTTCAAAGAGTTCTAGAAGGCCAAATCAAAGGTGAAGAGTATATCAAGGAGAGGTTCTTTGCGGTTGACAAGAGGATTGATGCTATGTACCAAGAGTTTGATAGTAAGATCACAAGCTTAGCTTCTCAAGTGAAGACCACAAAGTGACAAGTAGCTTCTAGCTCCAAGAGTGTCATGAGTACTTGGAAAACTCCAAATGCAAGACAACATCATTTTGTGGTCTGGTTATCTCTAATGAGAAGAAGGTTATAGGAGCCCCTCAAGAACCAAATGATAAGCCACAACATGAAAAAGATGTGGAAGAGTTAGCTATAGTTCTTGTTATTCTACTCTTGAAGAAGTGGATAAATTGGCCAAGGACATGGGATTGTCATCTAAGGCTAAGGAGGAAATAGCTACAAAAGATGACAAGAAAGAAGCACTTATCCAAGAACAAACTCCTTGTAGGGGTCGGATTTCACCCCTATGTGATCGATATAACGACGAGGTCAATTCAGCTTCACAACGATAGAATAGGAGCAAGCCGGCCCAGTTAAAATTTAAGACCAAAATGACATCAAACCCATATGTAAAATGGGCTTAATAAGAATATGAGCCTAAATTTAATATATTGATTAATAGGTCATGCCCATTTTATTAGTTGACCTAAGTTATTTAGTGGAACTATATATAGTTCATTGTATTCACCCAGAAAAAGGATCACAACTTTTAGCAGAGAAACTCTCTTGTAGCGACGCTTAAGCAATAACAGCAATAAAGAGATTTCTTTTTATACATTTGTCTTGTGCTAAGTGTCTCCGCTTACTAGAGATCTCCATCTCCTCTACAACTCTTGGCAAATTTAACTGTGCAGGTTCACGCCCCCACAGTTTGACACTGTCTAAGGAGAAGAAGAATTCTTTGACACTTAGGAATCACTACGCGCACCTGATCGAAGAAGAGGACCAGGGCAGCAGAAGCAGAGGCAGCAGCCGCAGAAGCAGCAGTGGCAGCAACACAAGCAGCAGCGGTGGCAACAATTGTAGCAGGGCAACATCAGTAGGAGCCGCAACAACATCATCATCAACCAGCACCAGCGTCATCAATAGCCTCAGCAGCAGCAGCATCAAGGACTCTTCGGCGTCACTACCAGACAACATGACCAGCAGCGGTAGCAGCAGCAAGGACTCCTCAACGTCGCAGCCAGACTACGCATCTACGAAGAGCAACCAGGCAGGCGACGCCGCTATGAACCTAGAAGCCCTGATCAAGCTGAAGGATACGCTACAGACGCTCCTCGAGAAGTCAAAAGAGCTGGAAAAGTTAAACACCATTATGACATGCAAGCTGAACGTTCTCGTGACAGCATGTAGGCCACAAATGAAGAGCGTCAAGACCAGCAGAACGCGACAGTCACTTAGGAGATTCAGTACATACACCCTCAACTTCTCGACGCCTCATGCTGCATAGAGAACCCGAGGTGACTTACCGCCACCGCCACAACTGCGAATGATGGACGCAACTCTAGAGTGGATCGACAAAGCGACACGCAAAAATCCACAATGTTCGAGAGAAATCGCGCAGACAAATGACATAGGCAACAACCCACGCAGAACACGCACGTCAGAAAATCGCTACGCATGTTCGAGAGGAATCGCACAGACAGACAACATCGACAACAACACAGCGCAAACCGCTAACCCTCCTTCTAAAAAAAGAAGAACAACACTGGTTACGGCTCCATCCAGCACGAAGGTGGCTTCGAAGGAACTTGCAACTACCAAGTGGAGCTAGAAAGCTACGACACGCGTACCAGAGGACAAAACACCTACGATGAAATGTCTTATTGTCAGTATCATCGTAACTCCGGACATTCAACAGCAAACTGCCGTACCTTGGGACAAAAAATCGCTTCCAAGCTCGTAACCGGAACGCTCAAAGGCGACTTCTGTCTTGAAGATTTCCGAGATGAAGGAAAACGCAGAATAACTTGAGCTCCACAAAAACGAACTACAAGCGACTTGATCTCTGCAAATGGTACGTAGGTAGCTCATCTTCGGATGGGTTCAGTTGCCCTCCTCCTTAAACAGGGGGGAGTCAATGCTTCAACGAACTACGAGGCGATTTGATCCATGTAAAGGGTACGTACGCAGCTCATCTTCTGATGAGTTCAGTTGTCCTCCTCTGTAAAAAGGGGGGAGTGGATAAGTATACTCATATACTCCCATTTTTTGTAACACACTCTCCGATTAATAAAAATCAAATATTTGTTCACATTTCACTTACATCTTTCACAGATTACTCAAGTCTTAACAAAACAAACTCGACGTCACTGCTGGCCATAGTGACGAACACATTCAAAATCGAATCAGACTATTACACCCACTGCGGTACAAAGCGCGCTAATGATCATTATCGAGCGGAGGTGTTCAAGGAGTAATGCATGCATCATCTAAAATGATCATTCTAAACCCAGTTAACCATAACACTGGTACCATCGCAAAGTGTTCATTATAGGAGCGACTGTGTTATTGAATACAAAGCCGTAAACTGAAATGTTCACTCAAAAAACCCAACTACACTTAATCGTTGGTCATTACGCGATAGCGTGGTCATTTTTGGAGCGGGCGTGTCGATAAAGACTTGGAAGTAAACCAAGATGATCATCAGAGAACCCAGTTAACTCAACACTGGTCTCAAACAACTTAACATGTTCACTCTTGGCAACACGGACTCGCCTGGAAGACAAGAGGATCATCAGAAAACCTGGCTAACGTATCGCTTTTTCAAACAACATAACATGTTCACTCTTGGCAATACGGACTTGCCCATAAGCTCAGAGGATCAATAGAAAACCCAAGTACCTCAACAATAGTCGCAACGACAATATACTTGATCTTTGGGAGCTGGCTGGTGAAAGACGGCTTACCCGTGAACTGGATCAATAACATTCAAACTTAAGCGATTACATAGTTGGAGCGAATACAAAGTTGGAGCAAGCTTGCCACTGGCGGCTCACATGTAAACTACAATGTGTCAAAACTCAGTAAACACAAACCCCAACATAGACAAACCGTGATCGCAACAACTCTTGAGTGAAACACTAGACGCACATCATTTCCAAAGTCATCTAAGTCCGAAATAATTTCAAAAGCATCAATGTCGGATTGAAGGCATAACCAAGTATCGAAAGAGTCATAAAACATCTATCTCTACCATGTCAGTTATCAAGCTTTACTTCTATCAAGCATCGAATCAATCTCACGCAATTAGATTTTGAGACTCCGTCTCATCAAAACAACTTCGCTCGCGCATGCAAAGCTTCACTCGATCGTGACAATGCTTCGCTAAAACAACTTCGCTCGCGCTCGCAAGACTTCACTTTATCGTGACAAGGCTTCAGCAAAACGACCTCGTTCATGCACGCCTGCTTGCTGTTAAATCACGGTCTCTTCTATAAAGTTTTGCCTCATCATGGAGTCACCGGCCTCGAAACGGTCTCTCATTCCACCGTAGAAGATAACCTTATTGCAGTTCCAGTCTGCTTCACAATTGATCGAGATACGCTGCACCACGTACAATGAACTGAAGCAGATCCACGAGCCTCTCTCTAAGTCTTATTCACCACGATCTCTTCTTCAAGAACACCTCGCCAGCTACAACCAAAGTACCAAAAAAGCGGATCTCATCGAACTAACTCTGAAGAAAGAACGATTCTCCTGCCAAGAAGAAAAGGGTCAATAGCCATCTCTCCATAATCGTCTAAGTCTAAAACAGTTTCTAAACCATCCTCATCATGCTCCCGATCGACCCACCAATCTTTATAATCAAAAGTCATTCTCTTCAGTTCAGTTTCTCCACTACGATGAGAATGTAAGACTTAGTCAAACTCGTGGTCAAACTCAGTTTTCAACAAACCATCAGTTGACCCGGATAGACCGAGTTGACTCGGTTCAACCGAGTTGACCGAATTTATTAGGTTCAACTCATCTAACTCGTCTTCTTCTTCCCCGATCATGAACTCGCCACCACCGATCGATCACTTCATCGGAGACGACGAACTCACGATCAACCTCACCAAAAGGAAGAAAAAAAAAAAAAAACGAACGAGCGTGCTCGCGAAGGAAGAGGCTAGAAAATAATAATATTAAAGTTGATTCGGCAAACGAGTCACGAGCTCGATCTCCCTCGTTACCTCATCATGGGCCCAAAATCCTTGATAAGGCCCAAATCAATTTTTTGCTTCACCACGACACCACAACCTAGACATTGTCATCTTCACCACCACGACTTGATCCTCTCACCAAACCACCTCGTCTCCACTTCGCGCCATCACCAATCCTACCACCGTCGTCTTCGATCCAGCGATGAAAATCCTCTCCGACAAAACCTTGCTTCACATGACTTCGCCGAATGGGATCACTCTCTCGATGTTCACCACGACCAAATCTCCTCTCTCTCCTCGGCTTCGCTCTCACCACGATCATGCCATCACCATGATCTCATCAATGACCTGCTCTGATCCACCTCGATGCCCTCTCTCTTCATCTCACCGAACCAAAAGGTTCGTCTAGTCATACCACCACCCGAAGGCTTCCATACCTCATCTCGTCACCACCGCTTCGAAAATTCACAAGCAAGTCCACTCCGTTTCACCTTGATCTCTTGGCTGAACCTGCTTCACGTCGCCGACGTCGCCTTCTCTTCACTTCGCTACACCACACCTCGTAACGTCCCCGCATCATTAAGTTTCACCTTGTTGTTACCAAGTCTCGGCCTCTGAGATCTATCCGCCACAAAACTTCACTACGGTGAGTCGACGAGAAGAAACCACAAAGAGCTCATCAAAAGTCGTCAATCGTGGTGGCGTGACGAAGAAGAAGACTCGAAGAAGATGAAGTGAGAAGACGACAAAACAAAAACAAAACGGAAAAAAAGTTTATTTTTAATAATAATAATAAGAGATAATTACTCGAACAACCTTTTTAGATTTGGTGTTTACTCAAACAACTTTTTTTTTAGCTCAAAATTTTGAGCTAGAAAGGGTTACAAAGACATTTAAAATACCCCAAATTCGTTTATTAACGAAAATGTCATTATCCTTTGAGAAAAAAACAACAACATAAAACCAAAAAAAAAAAAAAAATCAGATTTCAACTCTTCATCTTCTCCTTCCTCTCTCCGGCGACTCAAATCGCGACTTCTTCTCCGACGACGAGATTCATTGCTTTTGACGGTAAGATTTGAAACAAATCATGAGTTATCTTCCTCTCTATCATTCACGAGTGTTTTGAGTTCAGATTTATGAACTTCAATATGTTCGTTCGCTCATAGTTTTCGAATTCCCGGTGAAGGAAAGTTCCGGCGAGTGTTGGGGTTTCGTTTCCGTGCGTTGTAGAGAGGTAATCTCTTGATTCTAACTGGTTTCGTCTGAGTGTGTTGAAGTTTTGTAAAATCACGTTCTGGTTCAGATCTGGATTTTTCTCTGATCTGAATTTTTTCCAGATCTGGATTTTTCTCAGATCCAGAATCCGACGTTATGATAGAATTATTTCTCTGAGAAAAAACATACGTTACGGTAGATTTATAATAGACGTTATGGTAAACTTATTTCTATGAGACGCAGATATTGTGGTAGACTTATTTCTATGAGATGCAGACGTTGTGGTAGACTTATTTCTATGAGATGCAGACGTTGTGGTAGACTTTTCGACTCTTGATCTGCTAATGAATGAAATCTTTTTTGACGTTGTGGTAGACTTTTTGCAAAGAGATACATACATTATGGTAGACTTTTCGACTATGGAGCTGCTAATGAATGAAATCTTTTTTGGCTAGTTAGGATTGTGTTTCAGTCTAAGATGTTCTAATTTCCATGAATTTCTTTACAGGTATTATTTGTACGTGCAATGCGTAACCGCATGAAGATTGTAAAGAACATCCAAAAGATCATGAAGATGTTCTATACACCATTGTTTCTTGTTGTATTTTGGTAGTATTTGGTTAATCTTTATATTGTTTAACATGCTTATTCTCCTATACGGCCTTATGGTTATGTAGCATCAAGTCCTCAATCTCACCCATATATATGGCATGTAAGTCCTTAGTGGTAGATTTATTTTGTGTGTAATGGTAGATTTATTCTATTCAATGGTAGATTTTTGACTCTGAAGCTGCTAATGAATTAGATCTTTTTTGGCATAGTATGAAAGACTTATGTGATTCCAATATGCATGTTATTCGCCTCAAACGTGCAGATGATATCATGGATGAGTTACCACGTGATGAGATTGTTCAGTTATCAGAGTCAAACCCTCGTGATGGATCCAGTGATTGTTCAGTTATCCCTCGTGATTCGGATGAGATGTATTTTCGTTTGATGGTAGATTTATTTTTATGAGACACACACGTTCTGATTTGTAATATACGTTATGGTAGATTTATTTCTATAAGATACAATTGTTATGGTAGACTTTTTACAAAGAGATTCAAACATTATGGTAGACTTTTATGAATATTTTTTTGTAGTGTAATGAATGAATTGACAACATTTATGTATGGTTAAAACACGGCTTCTGAAATGTCTCTGTAACCATTACAATATCCTTAAAACACGAGTACGAGTTCATACGAAAAGATAGAAAATATATGAAAATATATAGTACATACTAAATCTACAATCACTTGTATATAAATCTACCATCACTTGCATGATATACCTCTAGAACTGTACCATCTTTTGAATTGTCAACCAAGAACACCCATCAATTCTTCGCAAAACTCTGACTACCACAAACAAGAATGATGTGTTTTGTTCCTAATTTACCTCATTTTGTTCAAACCCTAAACCCTAAACCCTAAACACAAAGAAAGATCAATCACGGATCTGAGCTATGCGGCTGCAACCCTAGTTCTTCACCATTGTTACAGGTTTTTTCGTGCAAATTTGTCTATTTTTTAAGGGTAAAATCGACATTTCGCGTTCCCTGCAAATAACATTACCACCTAGCAAATAAGTCTACCACCACTGTAGTTTCCTAAACATGAAACAAGTCTACCACCAAGGACTATAAGTCTACCACTATCACAATAAGTCTACCAAATGTCTAATGTGAAAAAAAGTCTACCGTAACTAGGTTGGATAAAAAGTCTACCATCACTCGACTTAGTAAAAACAAATATACCATTGCAATCGCTACCAACGCATAAGTCTACCACAAAAATAAGTCTACCAGTCAAAGGTTGGTTTCGTTGACCGAAAATACTGAATAAGTCTAC